>PKML01053451.1:1582157-1603848 GCA_002933935.1 Eutrema yunnanense
CTGACTAATTGGGAGGACACTAAGAGAGCCTTCCTGATTAACTTCTACGATGATGGACGATCTGAAGACCTGAGGAATAAGATCTCCACTTTTTCTCAAGGACCTGCTGAGGCGTTCAAGGCTGCTTGGACAAGATTCAGATCGTACTAGAGAGATTGTCCACATCATGGATACTCTGATGTGCAGCTGCTGGGAATCTTCTTCAGAGGAGTAGACTGGAGATATCAAATGGGTCTGGACGCTTCCAGCAATGGTAACTTCAACACCAGATATCCTGAGGATGCTATTGTGTTGATTAAGAACTTTGCCTCTAGTAGTAGCACCAAGAGCGCAGATTTCGAGCGCAAGAGGCTGGCTAGTAATCAGGATGGGTCACAGATCGCTGAAGTTAAGGCTCAGCTGGATTCGATGCATAGTCTTCTGCTGGGAAAGACAACAAAAGCCGTTCATTTTGCTGACGATGTTGAGGTATTCAATGAGAATGAAGCAGAAGATGTCAACTACATTGGTGGTTCTGGCTTTCAGGGACAGAGGAACCAGTTCAACAACAATCGGAGCTTCAACAACAACTTCCAGCAAGGTGGATTTAACCAGAAGCCAGCCCAAAACAGCAGTTACACTAGGAACTACGGAAGCTCTTCTTACGAACCTGTACCTGCTAAAACACCAGAGAACAAGATTAAGGCCATGTTCGAAACACTCGTTCAAGGACAGCAGCAGATCACAGTGACTTTCAATGGTAAGATTGACGCCATGTACAAAGATCTGAGTGGAAGGATCGATGCTATTGGTATTGGTCAGAAGAAGCTCGAAACTCAGGTAGCTCAGACTTCAGAAGATTCAAGAAGACAGGAAGGTTTTATTCCAGGGAAAGGAGAAAACCCAAGGGCACACATCAATGCCATTACATTGAGAAGTGGTAAGGAGGTCACTTCAGGAGCAAGAGTAGACCAAACTGCTGAAAATTTCGAGTGGTCTGACGATGAAGACACTGAAATCGCCAAGGCATCGATCGACACTGCCCAGCATCGATCGACACCGATCACGATTCTCAGACGGGAAAACTCGAAATCCCGTGTATCGATCGATACCCGCCCTGTATCGATCGATACCGAACCTGAAGACGATGCAGAACTTGAGGTTACGAAGGAGAAGGCTAAAGCACTACCAGAGAGAGTCTGCATCCCGAGGATACCTTATCCCAGAGCTCTTGGGAAGACTAAGAAGGAGGTAGAGGACGCTAAATGCAAGGAAATTTTGGACAAGCTGGTTGTTGAACTTCCCTTCATCGATGCTATCAAGACTTCTGCAGCCTTCAGAAGATATGTCAAGAAGATGGTGTCCAGCAATGTGAACCTTGAAGACGGCTGTCTGATGATCACTCATGAGTGCAGTGCAATCCTAAACAACAGGATCCCAACGAAGCTTCCAGATCCAGGGAGCTTTGTCTTAGATTGCACAATCGCTACTGGCAGGTTTGAGCGCTCTCTTTGTGACCTTGGCTCAAGTGTCAACCTCATGCCATACTTGGTTGCTAAGAGAATGGGAATGACAGACTTCACTTCTACGAGAATCTCACTGATACTCGCTGATCGTTCAGTCAGACTCCCAGAAGGATTGCTCGAGGATGTTCCGATTATGATTGGGAATTGCTTAATCCCACCTGATTTCATTGTCTTGGAGTATGATTCGGAACCCAGAGATCCTCTCATCTTGGGAAGGCCATTCCTAGCAACAGCTGGTGCTCTGATTGATTGCAGAAATGGGAAGATAAGTCATAACATTGGTGAGTTGGTCATGACTTTTAACATGGAGAAGATGATGAAGAGACCAACCATCGATGGACAGACTTTCTTCGTTGATATCTTCTGTGATATTGCTGAGGAGTACTTCCTAGAGATGCATCCTGAGGACCCATTGGAGAGGGCATTGGTCTGTTCGGCTGAGTCATAGGTTAAGCAAAACGATGCTGCTGCTGAATACGGAAAGATACTCGATTCAGCACGACCAGTATCGATCGATACCCCATTGGTATCGATCGATACCCTGCGGCCAGAAAGAAGTTTGGCCGAGAGAACTATGCAAGCTGTTGGGCTTGGAGATTGGAGCGAGGAGAACGCTCCCAAAGTGGAACTCAAACCACTTCCTGCGAATCTGAGGTATGGCTTTCTTGGTCCTAATTCCACGTTCCCAGTAATCCTTAATGCTTCTTTGAACAACGCAGAGGTTACCTTACTGCTAAGCAAGCTGCGCAAGTATCGTAAAGCTCTTGGCTATTCTCTTGATGACATTTCAGGTATATCACCGGACCTATGCATGCATAGGATTCATCTTGAGGACGAGTCAAAGGCTTCAGTTGAGCATCAAAGGAGGCTGAATCCGAACCTCAAGGAGGTGGTTAAGAAAGAGGTCATGAAACTCTTAGATGCAGGAGTTATCTATGCCATCTCAGATAGCTCTTGGGTCAGTCCAGTGCACGTTGTTCCTAAGAAAGGAGGGAAACAGTGGTGAAGAATGAGAAGGATGAGATGATTCCTACAAGGACTATCACTGGACATCGAATGTGCATTGATTACAGGAAGCTGAATGCAGCCACACCGAAAGATCACTTCCCATTGCCATTCATTGACCAGATGTTGGAGAGGTTGGCTAGTCATCCCTACTACTGCTTCCTTGATGGATATTCAGGTTTCTTCCAGATTCCTATCCATCCAGATGACCAAGGGAAGACCACCTTCACCTGTCCCTATGGCACATTCGCATACAGGAGAATGCCATTCGGGTTGTGTAACGCTCCAGCCACTTTTCAGAGGTGCATGATGTCTATCTTCACAGACATGATTGAGGACTTCATGGAGGTGTTCATGGATGATTTTTCAGTATATGGATCATCATTCAAGGACTGCTTGACTAACTTGTGTAAGGTGCTCCAGAGATGTGAAGAGAAACACTTGGTCCTTAATTGGGAAAAGTGTCATTTTATGGTTCAGGATGGCATTGTACTTGGGCACAAGGTCTCTGAAGCTGGAATCGAAGTTGACAAAGCCAAGATTCAGGTCATGACAAGTCTCCAACCACCGACTTCTGTGAAGGATATTCGGAGCTTCCTTGGTCATGCTGGGTTTTACAGGAGGTTTATCAAGGATTTCTCCAAGATAGCACGTCCACTCACTGCTTTGCTGTGCAAGGAGATCAAATTTAATTTCACACCTGATTGTCTTGCAGCTTTTGAGGAAATCAAAAAGGCCTTGGTGAGTGCTCCCATTGGGCAACCTCCTGATTGGACTCTGCCTTTTGAGATCATGTGCGATGCTAGTGACTTTGCTGTTGGGTCAGTTCTGGGTCAGAGGAAGGATAAGAAGCTGCACGTCATCCATTATGCCAGCAGGACTTTAGATGATGCTCAGAGGAACTACAGCACCACAGAGAAGGAACTACTTGCAGTTGTCTTCTCTTTTGAGAAATTCTGATCCTACTTGATTGGGAGCAAGGTGGTCGTTCATACTGATCATGCTGCTCTCAAGTATCTGATGAATAACAAGGATCTCAAGCCTCGTCTTTGTCGATGGGTTCTCTTGCTACAAGGATTCGACATCGAGGTTAAGGATAAGAGAGGCATAGAGAACGGGGTTGCTGACCATCTGTCGCGGATGCGGATCGATGCAGACGTCCCTATTGATGATCAACTACCTGAGGAAGCCATCTACTTCATTGAAACTGGTTTCCAGACGAATCTCGCACAGAATCAGCAATTTTCTCGAGTTGCAGGTTTAGGTATCGATCGATACCCTGATGGTATCGGTCGATACCCTGGCGATCCTGAACCTGTCTGGATCGTTGATCATCCTAGTGTTTCTGAAAACCATCTCATCGCTGCAGTCGATTCTGATAGTCTTTGGTACGCTGATATTGCCAATTACCTCGCTGCAGATGCAGAGCCAAGACACCTAAAGAAGTATGACAAGAAGAAGTTCATGCGTGACATAAGGAGATTCTATTGGGATGAACCTTACCTGTACAAGCACTGTTCTGATGGTATCTACAGGAGATGCATTGCTGAATCATAGGTTCCTGATGTCTTGTTTCACTGCCATGGATCCGATTATGCAGGACATTTTGCAACTTTCAAGACAGTGTCCAAGGCTCTTCAAGCAGGCTTCTGGTGGCCTACCATGTTCAAAGATGCTCATACTTTCGTCTCACAGTGCGATGCTTGTCAAAGGAGAGGGAAAATCAGTAAGAGACATGAGATGCCACAAAATTTCATACTTGAGGTTGAGGTTTTCGATTGCTGGGGCATCGACTTTATGGGTCATTTTCCATCTTCACACAAGAAGAACTACATCCTGGTTGTTGTGGACTATGTGTCCAAATGGGTGGAAGCGATAGCTAGTGAGAAAAATGACTCTACAGTGGTTCTTAAGCTGTTTAAGACCATTATTTTTCCTCGCTTTGGAGTATCTCGAATTGTGATAAGTGATGGTGGCTCTCACTTTATCAACAAGGTTTTCGAGAGGTTGTTGAAGAAGTATGGTGTAAACCATCGTGTAGCTACTCCATATCACCCTCAGACAAGTGGGCAAGTCGAGGTCTCCAACAGGCAGATCAAGGAGATTTTGGAGAAGACAGTGAGTGCCTCTAGGAAAGATTGGTCTACAAAGTTGGATGATGCGCTTTGGGCATACAGGACTGCGTTCAAGACACCGCTGGGAACTACACCTTTCCAAATGCTGTATGGGAAAGCATGTCAACTTCCTGTGGAGATTGAGCACAAGGTTGCCTGGGCAACGAAGATGCTGAACTTCGACATCAAATCTGCTTCTGAGAGGAGATTGATTCAGCTGAACGAGCTGGATGAGTGATATGCTCAATTTAATACCCTAACAGTACTAAAGCAGTTGTTGTAATCTAGCTAGGGGTCGAACACAAGGATCCACAGAAATCACTCAATAAATTATAGAAATCAAGCTAAGCTAAACAATTCAGGTTAAGCAGGAAACAGAAAGCAGTAAACGATTTGTATTCAATGGGGAAAAGATAGGTTCGGGGATATTTCTCAGGAAATCAATGAATGCAAATAAACTAACTAATCAGGGTTCAGGTTAAGCACGGTTCTAGAACTCAAATCACTAATGCATAGTTAACCAACTGTCGTTGCGAAAACTATCTAAATCTAAACTTCAGAATCCCAAATTTCTTTGCAAATCCCTAAGAATAAATCAGCCTTAATTTCAGGTTTGATATGCTCACAAATCAATTAAACCAAATTTCTTTGCGAATAATCAATTTGCTCACCCTAATTCTATCAGGTAACTAATTGCACTGTCGTGCCTAATTAATTATCCTAAGATCTAAGTTCTAGGTGATCAATCTAGAATTAGCTTTGAGAACAACCTAAGGTGAAGAACTAATTCAGATTATGAACCCTAAATAACTAATCAACCTAACATTCAATGAAATCCCTAATGAGAATCCCCAAACCTAACAGGAGTTTTACTCAGACATGAAGATTAAATTAATAAACATGTTTGAATAAATACTCTATATAAAATCAGAAAGAGAACACAAAGGTTTTGAGATCTAATCTCGGACGAAGGGAAATTAGAATTGTATCTCTCACCAAAATCTCTCTAAAACTTAAGCAGAATAAAGCGTAGCCTAAACAATGGCTGTAAAACCCTATATATAGTATAAATCACGACTTGGGGTCTTCTTGTAATTATCAGAGACTTCTGGGCACTTTTGCAATTCTTCAAACTTCTCAAAAAGTCGCGGCCCATGATATGTCGGCGGGTATCGATCGATGCCAGGGGGTATCGATCGATGCTTGTTGCTCAGATCGGACACTTAGTCATCAGACTTCACTTTCGCTCCAGAATGCTCCATAGAACTCCAATAATTCCAATAATGCTCCAATTCGTGCTAAGACCTGTAAAAGACTCTAAAAGACTCCAAAATACTATAAATACTCTATAAAAGGACTTATATCATGGTCTAAACAGGGTAAAAACCATGATATATCAATGAGATCAGGCACCACGCTTATAAGAACTCAAGGCTGTACAAGGAGAGAACCAAAGCCTATCATGATAAGAAGATCATCTCCAGACACTTCGAACCAAACGACCAGGTACTTCTGTATAACTCTCGTTTGCAATTGTTTCCTGGTAAACTGCGTTCACGTTGGTCAGGTCCCTTCACAATCAAAGAGGTCAGGCAGCATGGTGCTGTAGTGCTGATCAATCGCAAAGGCGAAGAGTTCACTGTCAATGGACAAATAGTGAAACACTATTGGGCGAAAGTCGGGATTCCAACAGGGCAGATCATGCCTTTGGATGATGCACCAACAGCCTAAATGGCGTTACAGTCAAGCTATTGACGTTAAACGAGCGCTTGGTGGGAGGCAACCCACTGGTGAGTCTGTCTTTGAGTCGTTTTTCTTTTTTTTATTTTCGTTCGTTTTGTGTTTGTGTCAGGATAAACAAAGAGCAGACTCGAAATCGCCTTAGCATCGATCGATACCCCCTAGGTATCGATCGACACCAATCGCGAATGAAAAGTTCGTCAAGTCGATTTAAGCCTGGTATCGATCGATAACCAGGCTGTGTGTCGATCGATACTTGACGTTCCAGCAAGGTAACTTCTGATTTCTCTTTGTTTCTTCTATCCTTTTGTCTTCTTTTACCTACTCTAGGCTAGATAACACTGGGGACAGTGTTATTCAAGTCTGGGGGAGGTGTTTGCTGACATTGTTTTCGTTTTTCTTAGAGTCAGTTGTTTTATCGAGTCAAAAAAATTGTTTTATTGAGTCAAAATTTTATTGGAGATTATGATCCTGTGCTTGAACCTATTGATTTGATTTTGTTTTTGAGTGCACAGTGTTAAAGGATCAGTTCTAGATCGACTAATGAAAAATCCAAAGACTGACCAGTTGACTAGAAAACATCCATGTCTCCAGCAGAGTTCTTCTGAAGCCTGAGCCAAATTTTTGCACTTCATCAATGAGGTTAGTGTTTTTAGAGCTTGACTCATCATTCATATCTGATAAAGGAACCCATGTGTTTAGTTATGGTATCTCTCTCCCCTGATTATAAGTTGATAGATAAGAGCATAAAAGATTGAAATGACTTTCTTCTGAGTAGAGGGTTAGGAAAATTTCCAGCGATCCCATTATTCTACTTAAGAGGGGATGATCACACAAAGGATTGGAAGCGAGGCTAGGATTTTCCTATGATGCCATTATTCGCCTACATCCTTTGATACATAGCGAGGGAAGAACCGGGGATTTGGTGGCAAACACCATCAATACTCGCGTCTCATACCTTAATGTGTATATGCAAAGCTGAAAAGAAAAGAAAAGAAAGAATATAATAAGAAATAAGTCTGGGGGAGAGAAATTGATACAAAAAGTGTGAAAAAGGTTGGTTCCTTGTCATGATATTGTTTGGTAAAGAGTCTAGAAGGTTCTTGAATATTACATGCAGAGATGAAACTGGCGATGAGGGCTTTACTTGAACAATGCTGTGGGATTTTGTGTGGAGTCTGGAAAAGCTGCGAATATCTACGGAGAAGTACATGGTGGTTAGATCAAAAGCTGATCAGGTGATATTTGGGTGCTTGGGAAAAAGGTCATTTCGATGGTTCAGGAAAATGTGAGTCTCTACGCTTTTCAAACCTCTTTCTCTGTTTAGTCTTTTATTTGCTTGAGGGCAAGCAAAGGCTAAGTCTGGGGGAGTTGATATTTCATGGTTTTTACCTTGTTTAAGCCATGATATAAGTCCTTTTATAGAGTCTTTCTAGTGTTTTGGAGTCTTTTTAGAGTCTTTTACAGGTCTTAGCACGTTTGGAGCATTATTGGATTTACTGGAGTTTATTGGAGCATTTTGGAGCAGAAGCTGAAGTTGTGTTGCTGAGTACCTGATTTTCACGGCCAGTATCGATCGATACCCCCTAGTATCGATCGATACCCAGCACAGCAGACACAACCCGCGAGTCTTTCCAAGACTTGAAGAATTACAAAAGTGCCCAGAAGACTTTAATATTTGCAAGAAGGCCCAAAACGTGATTTAGGTTATAAATAGGATTTTACAGCCACTTGTTTAGGCTATGCTTTATTTGTTCTGATTTTAAGAGAGATCTTGGTGAGAAGAGAGACAAGTGTGAATTTCCCCTCGTCCGAGATTCAGATCTCAAACATCTTGTTACTCTTTCTTATTATCTATTTGAGTATTTATTCAGCCATGTTTATTGATTCAATTACCATGTCTGAGTAAATCACCTGTTAGGTTTAGGGTTTTCTCATAGGGATTTCTTTGAATGCTAGGTTGATTATCTGTTAGGATTTATTATCTGAATTAGTTCTTCACCTTAGGTTGTTCTCAAAGCTAATTTTGGATTAATCACCTGGAACTTAGATCTTAGGATAATTAATTAGGCACGAGAGTGCGATTAATTACCTGATAGAACCTTAGGTGAGCAAATTGATTATTCGCAAAGAGATTTGGTTTAATTGATTTGTGAACATATCAAACCTGTTATTAAAGCTGATTTAGATTTTAGGATTCGCAAAGAGATTTGGAATTCCTAGGGTTTAGATTTAGATAGTTTTCGCAACGAGAGTTGGTTAATTATATTTTAGTGATTTGAGTTCTAGAACCGTGCTTAATCTGAATCCTGTTAGTTAATTTAGCTGCATTCATTGATTTCCTGATAAATACCCTGAGCCTATATTCCTCCAACTGAATTTACAAACGCTTTTACTTGCAATCTTGTTTTCAATTACATCCTCTGATTTAGCTTGTTTCGGATCTATACAATCTATTGTGTGATAACTGAGTTCTTGTGTTCGACCTCTGATTTACTGCAGCAACTGCTTTAGTACTATTTAGTCTATTAAATTGAGCATATCAAGCTCAGACAACTTCTCTTGCACCTTATGCTCATATGTTTGAACGATTTTCTCCGCCTTCCTATCGACATACGTCCCATCTGGCCTTGTATGTGTCTTGAAGAAAACCTCACCAAGACTAACCGGTCTTCCCAATTCCAATTCGCGCAATGTTACAAAATAAATAAGGATTATGATAAAGTTGTTAAGGTGTAAGAAAAAGTAAAAGTACTAACCATTTCTTGTTGGATTTGTTGATACGACTTTGGCCCTGACAAGTGGATGTGAGGACCGAGACCTTTACGGTCAGGCATACGAGCATTGGAATAGGTGAGACTCCTTTGCTTTACTTCTATAGTTTCCCAGTAGTCGGTCATCGTTTTCCAGAGAGTGTCGCCAATCCAATTAGGTCGCTCTCGACTAGTCCTCGCGCTACTAACCATGTCTTTCATCCGGCGTTGACAGATGTCCTCGAAATACCCTTGAATTGTCCATGTTATCAAGGGATCCCAAGTGTGGGTTTTCTAAAATACAAAGAGAATATAATGATGTTAGTGAAAACATCACAAGCAAACCAATATGTGAAGGCTATAGGACATAAAGACAATGACTAAAGCAGAAACATGACAGAAAACTGTACCGCGAACTCGAGGAAGTATATTTCTTGTCTCTCCCGAGGCACACATGTCCAGCTATAGTAGGGAGCATCGAATTTGTTTGTAAACACTTTAGTAATTGCCTGAACCAGTTTCGGTCCGTTGTCGCGAGTAAACCTGCAAACACACATGAAATAAAACAATGAGAAAATACAAAGCAAAGCATAAACATGAACACATGAGAACTTGTGTGAAATCAAACTTTTAATTTGCAAACATAAACACACAGAATGAAGATATAAAAAAGAGAGACATGGCATGGCACTTAAAGCTAAAGCTTTAATCTTTTATTATTGTATTTACCAGGAACTCAAAACAGAAGACACATTATACATTTCAGAAGCAAAAACAGAAGACACATTGTACATTTCAGAAGCATAAGACACTTCAAGTTTTTAAAGTTTCAACTTTTCACCCTAATCTATTTGGTCCTAGCAAAGACAAAGTCGGCAAAGAACATAGATAAATGTACTCAAGAAGATATATAGATAGATAGCTGGGAAGAAGAAAAAAACTCACACAGATAATGGGAATCATTCAAATCTATGTCCCAATTAGACACATAAAACATGGAATACCAAACATTCCATTGTTCCCCCATTAAAACAAGCATTCTTATACATCAAAACAAGCATTCTAAGACGACTTCAAAATCTAACACGAGACAGTAAGCTTGAGATGCGATAAAAAAGAAGGAGAAGATGGCAGGGTCATACCAAGTCGAGTTCGGCATCGGTGTGGGAGAGATGACGCTGGTAAACTTATCCCGATTTGGCACCATAAGTAGAGCATTCAGAGCCCGCAGCGTGTCGTCAAGGAGATCCGGCAACACTGGAGCAGATTCGTCATAGAAGCTATGTCCTTGAGAAGATGAAAGACTCTGAGCATGAGAGTTATGAAGTGGTGACGCAGGAGCGTCCTCCAGTGGATCCGAAGCAGTCGTACGGAGTTCTTCTCCACGGTGTTGAGGCATGGAGTTCTGGAAACGTTGTTGTGGCGGTAGAAAGCTCTGGACATTTGGTGCTGACGTTGACGGTTGATCGTTGACGGGGAGTTGAGGTGGTGTCGACTGAGTCGGAGGAATTTGGGCCGCCGGCGTGAAGTTGTACTGCGGCGGTAGAGGGTTCGGTGTTTGCGACGGAGACGTGGAGCGATTAGACCCTCCGGTCTCTGAGATACGTTGGGAACGATTTTTCTTTTCCGGGGACGACCAGTCATCTTCGCCGGAAAGCGCAAAAGGGGAAGAACATAAGTGGATTTAGGGTTTCGAAGATTTCAGAGATTTCGGAGATTGAAAATCGAAGAAGAACAAACGGCGTGTTTCATTGCCGATTCGATTTAGGGTTTGGGCCTAAACCAGGTTTGGTTTGGGCCTAAATCCAATTTTTGTTTTTCGCAGGTCGTCGTAACTTAGTCGCTTTTCAGTCGCCATATATGTGTTTTTTTATTAAAAATATATGTATTTTCATGTAAAAATTGACATAAATTTTTAAAAATTTATGTAATTGACATATCTTCCCCATATAAATTTGTAAAAATTGACATACATTTGTAAAAATTGTAATAAATTTGTAATAAATGATATAAATTTGTAACAATTGCATATATATATGACCATAATGTAAAAGATAAATTTTTAGAATTTTTGTTTTCAAATTTGTCATAAATAACATGATTAACATTGTGACATAAGTAACATTGTTAATTAGTAGGGTTCTTCTTCATCTGGTTCTTCATCAGAAGACGACAAATTACACCGAAATTCATCTTCTGGTTCTGCATCTCCGATATCGTAATCGAGGTTTATTGGGTTTACTCCCTCTACGAAATTGTCGAGTTCGAGATCTTCAATTGTAGTCATCAATACATCATCATCATTTTCTGTTTGTAAAAGAGTCGGTTCTTTTTTTCATATTCCCCCAAAATGTTTCTCCTCGGATTCACTTTTAGAACATTGAGCCACAACTGCTTCGGTTTCTTTGTGTATGGGTACGTAATATAACTAAGTTGCTCCGCTTGCGAGGCTGTTTTCAATATCAACATGTATATATAAATTATACATATGTATTTATATGATATCTACATTAATAAAATGCTATATATATTATAAGTACGTACCTAGAATATATGGTTCGTATTTATTGTATTTTCTCGATGAAAGAACGTCTACAACGCCACCATTGCTCCTCCGAGTGCCTCTACCGATAACAGGGTCATACCAATTACACTTAAAAAGTGTGATTCTTAAATTGACCATCCCCTCGTACTCGAGTTCTATGATATCAGTTAAGGTCCCGTAGAAATCCGCTTCATCAGATGCATCAGTGTAATTTTCACCTTAAACACAGATCCCATAGTTACATGTCTTTAGTCCAGCGCCGTGGTTCTGCGTATGAAACAAATAGCCTCTTGTAAAATACATTGGCCAGGTTTTGGCCTTATTCAAAGGTCCATGTACTATCTCTTGAACCCATATAGGAAATGGATTTGTGACGTTCCAGTAAGTAACCTGCATATATATAAACAATAGCATCAATATTTATAAGTATAAATATATGCATAGTTATGAATATTATTTAGACATACATATTCTTTCACCCATATATGATATTCGTCAGCTCTTTTCGCGGAGAGTTCTTTTTCGGATAATCCTCGATATTTTGCAGAAATATACTCCTCGAACATACTATACAAGACCAACACAAAGATTAGAAAATATAGTGGATTATATATTAAAACACATGATGGGAGATATGCCAACTTATATACCTCTCAATTGGCTGAAAATAGTCACAATTTCGTAAAACATATGCATGTGCACATTGATAGTCTCTCTTTGAGAGCCATATTTCATGCATTTCTCCACTAGGACGGCCTACGTGTGTAAATATAGAAGGTACTCCAGGGACATGATATATGAGGACTTCACCTTCAACGAATCTTGTTAACATGACCAAATGAGTGAAAAGTAATTCACATAAAAATACATAGCATGTGTATACAATATAAATGACAAAGTGGACATGATGTGATTGATTTTAGCATTAACCTTGATTTCATTTGTATATTCGTGGCAAAGTAGTGCTCTGAGAAATAAGCAATCTCGTCATTGATATATGATTCAACAATCGATCATGCCGCATATCTTTTGTTCTTTGCTTTCCCTTTCAACTTTTTAAAAAACCTTTCAAAAGGATACATCCACCTATACTGGACAGGGCCTCCTAATTTAGCTTCATAGGGGAGATGTATAGGCAGGAGCTCCATCACATCGAAAAATGAAGGTGGGAAGATCTTTTCCAAATTGCATAGGATTAAAACTATGTTCTGTTATAGAATTTGAACGCGATTTTTATGCAAAGCTCTCGAACATAAGTCCCGGAAAAATGCTCCAACCCCTACAATATATATTTAAACTGGATTAGGTTACTTATAAATTATTATAATCATATTTAAAGAAATAGTCGTAATTAGTACCTGATAACGCAATGTGAACAATACGGTCTAGGAGATCTGCAAAGATAAATGGAAGTAACCGCTCCATAAAAACATGGCAGTCATGACTCTTCATGCCTGAAAATTTTGGTTGTTCATATCAACACAAGTCGCTAAGTCTGAGGAATAACCATATGAGAATTTAACCGCATGTTTCACACATTCCAGTAAACTTTTTTCTGGCTTCTTCTGTCAATGTGAAGGCTGGGAAAGGAGCTCTACCCTCACTATCAATATGTAAATGTGGCCGAGAACAAAATTGTTCTATACCTAATCTTGACATGATGTTGTCTTTCGATTTACCCTTCACACTCATAAGAGTATTCATGATGTTGTCAAACAAATTCTTCTCTGTATGCATCACATCAAGAAAATATCGGAGATTGAGGTCCCTCCAGTACGGCAGCTCCCAAAATATGCTTTTCTTGTGCCAGTTATGTTGCTTCCCATAGCCCGACTTCTTCTTTTCGTGACCGTTTCCACCGACGTCCTTTCTTTTTGATGGATTTACACTAGCCAACCGCTCGCAATAAACTTGCTCACCGGTCAAAGACAGAGGTGGATACTCTCTCGAAGCATCTTTTCCCTTCAAGAAGTCTTTTTTATTCCTCCTCAGTGGATGACCATGAGGAAGAAATCTTCGGTGACAATCAAACCAACATGTCTTCCTTCCATAGGTAGATAAAAAGACTTTGTATTTTCCATGCAAAATGGACAAGACAATTTACCATGGGTTATCCATCCGGATAACATGCTATACACCGGAAAGTCGCTTATCGTCCACATCAGCACTGCTTTTAGATTAAAATTTTGATTCAAGGACACATCGTATGCATCGACGCCATTAGACCACAACTCTTTTAACTCCTCAATAAGAGGTCGGAGGAAGATATCGAGACTAGCTCGCGGATGATTTGGCCTAAAACTCTGAATTGTAAGAAATAAATACTTTGTATTCATGCACAAACTAGGGGGTAAATTATATGGAGTCAAGATCATAGGCCACAACGAATGATTACGAGACATGCCAAATGGATTGAACCCATCGGTACATAATCCAAGATAAACGTTACGGGGTTCTTCGGCAAACCGGGGATTTTGATCTTGAAAATATCTCCACTCCGCCGCATCAGAAGGATGACACATTTCTCCCTCCTTTGCTTGGTGCTCGGCATGCCATCTCATTGCCGATGCAGTCTTCTCGCTCTGATACATTCTCTTCAATCTGTCAGTAATAGGTAGATACCACATACGACTGTATGGTACTTTGGTTTTACATCGGTCGTTTTTAGGTTTCCATCTTTGTGCACCACAAAACAGACATTGGTCTTCCTTCTCGTCATCTCTCCAGAAGATCATACAATTGTTAATACAAACACCAATTGTATGATATGAAAGGCATAAATTGCGCATCCATTTTTATGTCTCGTAATGTGAACCAAATGACTTGTTTCCTTCTGGTAAATAGTTTGTCAAGATTTCGCAAACCGAATCCACTAACTTTTTACTCATATTATATTATGCCTTATTTCGCATGACTCGAGCAGCTAAGGATAACTGCGAGTAACCTTCATGACAACCATCATATTATGGATTTTTTGCACATTCTAAAAAGTCATAGAATTTCTTTGAATGGTTACGTACCGGTTCTTCTATATTCTGATAACTACCATCCTGATGATAGTTATCAAAATTCACGTTATGACGAAATGCATCATTCACCATATCCACATATCAATCTTCTACTACATTACCAACTTCTTCACTCCCACTTATATATGTCGTATCAACATAACTCGATCCTAAATCCATATTGATTTCTTCTCCATGCTTATACCAAACATAATAATCTTGCATAAATTCTCTGCTATAAAGATGATTCCAAATTCTTGTCCTCGGGATAAATTTCTCGTTCTTGCAAACACTACAAGGGCAGAAAAACTTACCGCCATTACTCTGTGTTAGAGGTTGGCTATTTGAAAATGTCATGAATTCCTCCACCCCCGTTCTAAACTCTGCCGAGAAATTTCCCGTCTCTTCATCGAACCTCTTATACATCCACTCTCGGAAATTACTATAATTGTAATTTCCCGACATTATATAACTTATAAAAACTGAATTTTGTTGGCTTTTGTGTTTGAAGATGGAATGAGGAGATGTAATGGGTGAATTTTGCTTATATAGACATTTCTGGCGACTAAATAGCGACTACACGGCGTCTCAATGGCGACTACATGTTGTAGTCGCATAAAACCGGTACACCAACCCCAAAACGAATAACACGTGTTTTTCACTGGTATTTTACAACTAATTACCGACTACTGTGCGACCCGCCGAAATAGTCGAATATTAGTTGCCAAATGGCGAGTATTATGCGACTCTTGTTTCCCGTCGGCAAATTAGTCGTAACTTAGTCGTAAATCAGCGACCCGCCGAAAGAGTCGCATATTAGTCGCTAAATTAGCGACTATTAGGCGACTAATATTTCCCGTCTGAAATGTGGTCGTAAATTAGTCGTAAAAGAGCGACTACTGTAGCGACTATATTTTTTGGTCGTAAACAAGCGACTAAATTACGACCAAATTGTATTGGTAGCCAAATAGTCAGAATTTAGTGGGCTATTAGTCACAACTTTTGGCGACTAATTATTTAGTCGCTATTTGTAGCTGCCAAAACGTTGTTTTCTTATAGTGACCCGGAAAAAAATCTAAGTCTAGGGGAAAGGCAGAAAGTTCCGAAGAAGGAGAAACTTGCAACAACACTTATGTGAGTACTGCAAACTGTGGATTTCAACAGCTCCATCCTCTCTTGCTGTTTTGCATAATATCTAGCATCCTCTGGTGAAATTACGGTAACCCGAAACACTTTTAACCTCACATCTAAAATGCCCTTAACACCTAGCCTCGATTGTCTTGGTTAGTATTTTTGATCAGAATCACGCAGCCCTTAATGAATGTTAAAAGCTAGTTGATTAAAAGTTAGGGTTTAAGTGGTTAGATTTTTGCATGACGGATACCGTGGACTAGCATTGTAGTACTTTAGTGAGAATTTTCTAGACGTAGTCCTGATTGACGAATTACGTTGGTTATGGTTTAGAAGGACAGTCACTGAGAATTTTTTTAGTTCCTACGTGTTCGAAAACTTCTTTCCGAGGATAGATTTCTGTTTTGTTTAAGGACAAACAAAGTAAGTCTGGGGGAGTTGATAACACCAGTTTTTGACAATTTTTATGGATCACTTTCATATCTTTTGCATGTGTTTTAACTCCGTTTTCAATGGTTTTCAAGTGATTTCCATATTTTTGAGTTTCGAAAGACATTTCAGGTAATTTGGGATAAAAGAGTTCATTTCGGAACAAAACTACGTTTTTGGATAAACTTGGACCGTCAGAAGTCTTGCAGTCAAAGAAGACCTTCTCACCGTCCGATTATTCCTAAATTTGGACACAACAAAGAAGACACAGCCAGATTTCAAATGCAGTTGGTTTAGAGACATTCCAATAGTTGTATCTTCACATATACTCGAAGCAGCGAAGGCAGATGAAGCAACCTTGAAGCCAGAGTCACCGCGGGCAAAGGAGCTGCACCCGCGGCCAACCAGCATTCCACCACGGCCAGGAGAACGTCGCCCACAGCCAAAGTGCATTTCACCGCGGTTCGAGACCACGCACCCGCGGCTATTCATGTTCGACGAAATCAAGCTCGTTTCATTCCCGAGGACAATTCTGTATTTTCACATCAAACCCTAAACGTCCCCAAAGAAGTGAATACTATAAATACAAGCTTTTAGGTCTCTTAGACTTAATATCTTTCACACTTTAAGGCAGAGATGGATTTCTTAGCAACTTTTACTCTTGTTCATCGATTTGGAGCAAGGATTCTCGACTTGTGTCTTCAATAGAGAAGCCTTTCTTCATCTCTTTCTCTCACTGTTTTTCTTTTTATTTATGATCATGTTAAGGTTAGCTATGGCTGAGTAGTTCTTTCGTTTGGTATAGGGTTCTCAAGGGGATCTCATGGTTTGATTATTCATTAGGTTTTTAGACTAGGGTATCGATTAGGGTTCTTCGTTCTATCCTGCATGTTTGCTTGATTGATCTCCTTGCAACTGAACTTAGATATTTTTAGAGCTACGAAAGTACTGGATCTATATGTTTGACCTAGGGTAGACGAGCAAAACCGTTACAAGGTACAAAAGTATACTTATGGAGGGGTTGTGAACGTTAACGAACTTGTTTGTTCGTCATAACTTTCTGCGCGGCCGGAGGCGAAAGCTACTGGTCGAGTATATAAGTTATCGGTGTGTATGATGTACGAGAGTAGGATACACATACTATAGTGTTCCAAGTTTAAGAACCAAAAGACAACAAAAGTCGCTTTATAAACCCTAGCAATTTTCTTATGAATATCGGCCATGATCCCTAGAGAGTTCCCGAGTGCCCAATGCTTCGTTTATTAGTTTACAACCTCGTTTTAATTATTCGCTTAGCTTACTTGCTTTCTTATTTTCTTGCTTAATTTAGTTTAATTTCCTAGCTAAAAAATAGTGACACACAAAATCCCTTTTAAATTTATTAGGTCTAGACACAACTTAGAAATCGATATAAATCTTTGGGAACTCAAATCTCGGTGGATTTGATCCCTTAAATACTATTGCGTTTGTTGTGCACTTGCAGCTTTTCTTAAGGGTAAAACTTGTTTAAGTCAATCCCACACCACATTAAGTTTTTGGCACCGTTGTCGGGGATTTTATTGTTGCTTGTTTGATTTCTTGTTCTAATTTATATTCTAGACAATTTTGATTTTCAAGCTTTTTGTTGCTCTTCTAAAATTCTTCTTTATCTTTGTCGTTTGTTCTTAGGTGCATGAACAGTAGGAGAACTCCTAGAGAAACCATACTGCAACTAGACGATATCGACAAACACGAGAGAGAACTCCGAAGACTACAAAAACGCTAAGGATGGCCGAAATGATCGTCCGGAGAATCATATAAACCGTGATCAACTTGATCACGAGAATGACCGTGATGTTTCAGATTACGAAGATGACCGAGAGGCTTTCCATGGTGCTAATGAGAAGCCACATCTCGATCCCGAAGAAAATGAAAACCGAAACGCTGAAAATCTGAGACGACAACTTCCCGTCGATCGTGATGCACCGAGGAACGATGCTCAAGCCAATCCACCGATTCCTCCTAATGGCGAGAAAGCCAACCATCCTGTTTTACTCGCTAATCCTCCGAGGACACAAGCGCGTAACCGCACCATTGCTGATTTTGATGCACCGTATCGACACTATCAAAACTGAGTCGCGATACAAGTTCATCTACCTCATACCACAACGACGTTGAGCTTCCACTATGGACTTTGACTTTCGTTAGAGGAGCTGCAAGTTTTTGGTATTTAAGTAGCTTTTTCCACATCCATGAACCAAGAGGAGAGCTTTCTTTTATGGACCATAAAGATCCTTTCCAGATTAAGTACATACGAACCGAGTCAACCTATAAAGATGTGGATGAAGACAAGATACGCCATATTAACTTGAGAGACCTTACTTTGTTTACAACCGTGAGTGATCTCAACCCTAGACCACCCTCCTCCTTTGGCTTGCATACGTCGTGCCAAGCAATTTTCGCTTTCCGTGGATTTAGTTCTGGCCCCGACCAAACAAAAGCCGCACAAAGTTTATCAACTTCTTCAATACATGCTTTCGGTAATCGAAAAGCAGACATCCAGAAATTCGTCAGACAGTATATTACAGAAGCTATTAATTGGAGTTTTCCCGCAAATGATAAACATCTCGCTGTCCAGCAACTAATTCGAGATCTAATTTTCTCCAATAATGGCATGTAATCGTGAACTGCCATCCTCTTAGTCAAAAGTGAAAGTCACAAATAACGTACATGTAGAGTCCCTATATCAAAGGGAAATTCCTCAAAGATCTCATCCCTTGTAGCTTCTGTAACACCTGCCATGTATAGCGTAGATTTCTCCATACTTATACCCAATCTAGAGACCCCAACAAACTCTTTACACACTTCAAGTATTCCTTCTTTAGATCGTTTCTTTCCATCTGAAAAAATCAGCAAATCATCGGCAAAATAGAGATGAGTGAACTTAAGGTTTTGGCAATACGGATGATATCCAAATTTCCTTTCCACCGCTGTTTTATCCAGCATTTTTGAGAGTACATTCATGCATATCACAAAGAGATATGTGGAAAGAGCATGACCTTGTCGTAATCCCCTTGCACTTATAAAAAATCATGCGAGCTCACCATTTACTTGGACCGAGAACGATGCTGTTGTAACACATAGTCGTATCCAATGAATAATTTTTTCTGGTATGTGCAGAGCCTGCAATGTGGATAGAAGGAATGGCCACTGAACATAGTCAAAAGCCTTTGCAATATATATCTTCACCGCACAACATGCAAAGATTGTTTCCTTGTGATAGTTCTTCACCAATTCCGAAGCCAAAAGAACAATTTCCATCAATAAACGATCCTTTACGAATGCTAATTGATTATTGGAGATAAATTTTGGAAGAAGTTTTTTCGTAATTATGGAGAAATTACGATTTCGTGTAATTCTAAGTGTTTGCATGTGTTTTGTGTCAATTTCTTGATTTGGGTTTAACTCTTTCTCTGCATCTTTTCACTTCTTAAGTAATTTGGAATTTGAAGGAATCTTCTGATAATTAGAGTAACATATGTCGCATGTTCCTTTTTTAGGCTTCTTGCATGTTTCCTCTCTGGTGTCTCATTATGTTATTTTTCTAATATTCTTAAGTCTACTTTTGTTAATATGCTGATTTCTTGTGCATGTTTCTTCTTTATGCATCACTTATCGTCATCAATGACATATTTGCATACATCTGCGGTTTCTTCTGTGGAAGAACACCGTTGATCAAGTTATCACCAAAGAAAAACATTGGAGGGTTTCATTGGGGCTTCTATCACCACAATAATTTCTGCATTCTAATAAGTACATGTTTATGTGAGTTGTTAATGGTTATATTAATCTTGCTTCTTTATGCAGCTTGCTAATATAATGGGTCGTTTCCTGTGGTTGACATGTCCCAGAGAGGTACTTGCAAGTTGCATTCATGATCATTTATGTTATTGGGCTGCAATGATGATAAGAGAAATGTCTGGATTTTATTTCACTTATCAAAGATACATAATCAACACCTCGATGAGACTCTCAATCGAGACTTGATCCTACAAATCCAAGGATGAATCCAAGGAAATGCCAAACGATTCTCAAGAACAAGCTCAAGAAGAATCGCTATTCTGTTAAGAACACACTCTTAACAAACCCAGATCAGATTATCCAAAATCGATGCTAAAACAATACAATCAAAATATCTATATAGTTGTATATGTATTTACGCTGACTTTGCCACGTCAGCTGCTTTTGTTGACTTCATTCCAACTCAGTATAAGGTGACTCTTGCTTCTTTAACTCCTTCTTCTTCTTTACGTACACTCTCCAAGGCTTATCAATAGCCCCTTCGCTTAGACGAAGCTTGTCCTCAAGATTTAAATGAAGAAATTGCTGTACCAAGATAAAAGCTCTTTCCCAGGATCTATCATGTTATGGAAGACCTTTCCAGCTAACCAGAGCTTCCAAATGTCCTTCATCGTTGTAACGAGTGTCTAAGACCAAGTCAGTTTCAATCACAAGTTCACCATTTTCAGAAAAACCCACTAGCAGTTCAGAGACCAGATGATTCTCTCCCAGTACTGGCTTTAACTATGATACATGGAAAACATCATGGATTTTTGAGCAAGAGGAAGCTTAAGACGATACGCAACAGCTCCCACATGAGCCACTACTTCAAACGAGCCGTAATAACGTGCAACAAGCTTCTGGCATACACGGCGAGAGACAGATTGTTGTCGATATGGCCTTAGCTTTAAAAAGACTTTATCACCTGATATGCTCAATTTAATACCCTAACAGTACTAAAGCAGTAGTTGTAGTCTAGCTAGGGGTCGAACACAAGGACTCACAGAAATCACACAATAAATTATAAAGTATCAAGCTAAGCTAAGCAATTCAGGTTTAGCAGAAAACAAGAAGCAGTAAACGAGTTGTAATTCAATGGGAAAAAGATAGGTTCAGGGATATTTCTCAGGAGATCAATGAATGCAAATAAACTAACTAATCAGGGTTCAGGTTAAGCACGGTTCTCGAACTCAAATCACTAAAGTATAATTAACCAATTGTCATTGCGAAAACTATCTAAATCTAAACTTCAGAATCCCAAATTTCTTTGCAAATCCCTAAGAATAAATCAGCCTTAATTTCAAGTTTGATATGTTCACAAATCAATTAAACCAAATTTCTTTGCGAATAATCAATTTGCTCACCTATGTTCTATCAGGTAATTAATTGCACTGTCGTGCCTAATCAACTATCCTAAGATATAAGTTCCAGGTGATCAATCTAGAATTAGCTTTGAGAACAACCTAAGGTGAAGAACTAATTCAGAAGGTGAAGAACTAATTCAGATTATGAACCCTAAATAACTAATCAACCTAGCATTCAATGAAATCCCTAATGAGAATCCCCAAACCTAACAAGAGATCTATTCAGACATGAAGATTAAATTAATAAACATGTTTGAATAAAATACTCTATATAAAAT
>PKML01053486.1:0-10537 GCA_002933935.1 Eutrema yunnanense
GGTGCATAATCTGTTCCAATGCTTACCGATCACATTTGTCACTCTTGACTATGATCAGGTCTCGCTTGAACAGATTATTCAGTAACCATATCTCGGGACTGGAACGTTTACAAGTTCTCCCCCACTTAAATGGAATTCGTCCTTGAATTCGGTGGTAGGTAGAATCTTGCTTCGGTTCCTTTGACCCTTATCATTTCCCACTCCGAATAGACTAGATCGCATACACCTTTTACGTTTTGTGGTTCTTGCCATTGGGTAGTAATTCTTGGTTCAGCTGATACGCCTTGGTAAACTTTCCCCGTTTCCAAGCACATATCCCATCTTACCTCAACTCCCATTTGGCTCACCAATGATAACATTTTTGGTTTACCGACTTAGTCTTTCGAGTTATTTTAGCTTGGACTTATACTTGTCCTTTGCTATTCGAAATCCCGGATCGCGGTTACAACTTGAACCCGATCCTGCTCATGACTTTAACCCATCATTCATAGCAGCTAACACGTCCGAAAAGTGTCTTGATCATTGAGCGAGGCTTGGCGAGAACACTAGACTCCCAAGTACTCGCCTCAATCAATCCCAACTTTCGAAACGTATTCTTCGCCCATGTTTTGATCGAGTTTTAGTCATTATTGCATTCCCGACTATTCTTGTAGTCATTTGCGGAACACGTGTCCGCTTTTCCCGAGCATCTATCCTTCCCATGGATCAAGCATGCTCTGATACCAACTTGAAACGCCCCGTCCCGGCCTTCCTAGGCCGCGGTCGACGCGTTNAATTTTCCTAGCCCTTTACTCGAAAGAAAATCATTTCATATTTTCTGCTTTTTATTTTAAATAAGGGGGATGATGAAACGCCCCGTCCCGGCCTTCCTAGGCCGCGGTCGACGCGTTCCCAGTTCGGGCCGTTACCTGGCCGAACCGCCTGTTTTTTTTTTATCTATTTCTAAACCAGATATCTCCTTAGGAGGTTTTCTTACAAATCTATCTTACGACTATCCTTAGCCGTTTTAAGCCAAGATCTGTTTTAACCTCTATTTAATACGCAGCGGAATTCATTCTTTCTAAACCTTTCTTTCTTTCCCTTGAATCCGTTTCTATCGAGTACTTGGCTAGTCCGATTATATTTTCCTTACGGAAAGCGCCCATACACTTCCCCCTCGGTTTGTAGATTAACCTTGCCTTTGGAAAGTTCCCATAAACTTCCCTTCAGCTTGCCTTCGGAAAGTTCCCATAAACTTTCCTTCGGCTTACAGAATAATCATAGACTTGGTCCAAGCGCTCGTTAGCTTATGAATTCCATTTCCTCTAATTACGAAGACTAATCCGTTTTAACCTAGGCAAGTTACTATCCGTTTGTTCCAAGGAAGTATACTTACCCGTTCCCATGTCCGCGACTTGGCTGATCCTTAGTCTGCGTTTGGTTGATCCGATCAGTCCGCTCGTCCACCTTGACCGCATCCTTTGTCGGATCCCATCCGATCCATTTACCCAAATCGATAATGAGCTCTCCCCTTCGGTACTTAGTCATTCAACCAACCATCCCCACATGGCTAAGTAACCGTTAGAGAGCCCTTTAATCTGACCCGACAATCCGCGCATATCCATTCCCGGCTTATGCACCCTTTGCCGTGGCCAGTCTCTTCCCTCGGCTGGGCCACCAAGTTCCTCCTATTTTCCCCGAATTCACATTTTTTCCCACGCTAAGTGATTCTAGCCGGACCGGTTTTCCCTCGGTAAGTTAACTTAGCCGAGACAGAAATCTCCCCGGGAAGGATATTCTAGCCGACCCGAATCTCCCCGTTCAAGTCTAGCCGAGCCTTGGTAGATTCCCCCGATCCCCAAGTCACTCGCTTCGGCCCACGGTGGAATTCTCCCTTCGGCTAAACATATTCCCGTTCGGCTAAACATCATTTCCGCATGGATTTATAATGATCCCTCGGCTAGGATTATGTAATCTCGACCGTACATGGAATATGATTACACGTATCCAACAGTGCGGTTAAAATATACTATACGTTCGTGTAGGACGATCATGGGGCTTTTCCCGGCAACCGGTAGTCCCGGTCCATTCCTACACAACCGTAATCGCACTCACCTTTGCCGCGTGATCGGATTAGCACTTGTCCGCCAATCCCTCAATCCCGCGATATGTTTCCCCTTCTTCTCCTTCCGATCGTAAGTCCCTCGGATCTTCACCGATCGGATTACAAGCCCTCTCGGCTAACTCTCCTTTTTGCCGATCGGATTCACTCTCTCTCGGCTAACTCTTTATTTTGATATTGCCTTAGACTCTCGGCTAAATATCTCTCTTCTAGATATTGCCTAGTCTCTCGGCAATATCCCCTTTTTATTATGTGTGGATTTCGTGGTGTGTTGGTGTCTTCTTCCCTCTATCACCCATCCTCCTTATATAGAATCTGGATGGGTGTCTTTTACCAAGGGTCACACCTTCTGGTCGAACGGATGCGTTGTTTGGCCAAACGGGTGTGTTGTTTGGCCAAACGGATGCGTTGTTTGGCCAAACAGGTACACGACCCTTTGGCTAAATAACCGCCCTCGCACACGTGGTGCATGTGGTCACCTTCCCAGCCAATCAACTAACCAACTGCCCACGGCTAGCTAGCTTCCAAGTCGACCACCTGAGTTACCACTCGAACAGTTGACCCAACACTACCTCACTCCCACCTAGCTCATTACTTAGCTGTCAGTCCGCCCAGCTGGGTCAGTACTCGATCAGCTTACCGAGCTAGGTTGAGCTGTCGGTCAGCTTGTCCAGCTGGTTCAGCTGGTAGCTCAGCTACTTCAGCTCGTCCAACTAGTTTAGCTTAACTACTTCCTCCCGTTTTGCCCGGCTAAGTCATTTGGTCCGTTTCTCGGCCTTGACTAAGCCTTCTCCGATCCTTCCGGGCATCCCTTAACCCAAAATAAATCGGCCTGGTGTAACATCGCGGGATAGGGATGTTACAGATGAGTACCATACTTTCACACAGGTCGTCTTGTCAGATACGAATGAGGAGTGAAGCTCTGAAGACACCAATCACGATGATGAGGTAAAAAGAAGAGCGCAGAAATTAGCTCAAGGTTTTTAAATTTTTCTGGAAACATGGATGCCTCTGATTAACCGTGAAGCCTTTAGATTTTCCATTAGTCTGATCTAAAACTAGCCCTGCAACAATGGTGACTTAGAAGAAAAATCATTACAATAAATTCAAGATCATGATCATCATCTCCAATAAATTTTTGACTCAATAAAATGACTCTAGAAAGAAGTATCAAATGACTCAAGAGAGAAAACAAAAGAAAGAAAACAATGTTAGTAACGACAAAGACCCTCCCCCAGACTTTCTTCACACCGTCTCGGTGTGAAAATAAATCAAGAGGAAGGCGAAGCAGACTCAAGAAAAATAAAATAAAAGAAAAAGTCAAAGTTGACTTACATGGGTCGGTATCGGTCGATACTCAGGTGCTATCGATCGATTCTGCTCTGTTCGACCCCTTTTTTTTTTCAAAACTAAAAAAAAAATAGAAAATGTTAGTGAAAGCAAAAACAAAGGAAAAAATAAGATATGTACACTTACCGGTGGGTTGCCTCCTACCAAGCGCTTGTTTATAGTCGTTAGCGTGGCTTCGGTCTCATATGTTAATCATGAGAATCAAAAGGTTGAGCCAATGCACCTTTGGTCGTTCTCCTGATAGGGCAAGAAAACAAAATGTGCAACATTGCATTCAACTATCCATGGCAAAGAAACAAAACTTACATCAAGGAAGTTTACTACGAATGTATCATATATCTTAGAATTTTCCTTGATGGTGAGATTCTCATGAGGATCAAATGCACTTGATGGAAAAATAAAGTCAATTTCAGGTTTAAACGAGTTTATCATAAAATAGTCAACTTCATCTCCATCAATCATAAACACAATATCGTCCTTCCTAGATTCCATCTCAACCTTAGGGTTATCTATCTCATTCAAGATCTTATCTACATCAAGCACATCCCCTAGGTAAGATTTTTCAAGAAGAGATCTAGATTCCTCAGGCATTGAAAGCTTAAACTCGAGATTATGAACATTCAAAGCACATAGATAATTAATATCAAAACATACTTCATGGTAATCTCTAGCAAGCTTTTCTACTCTTAAGGAATCTATTCTTTGAGACTCACATATTAAATCACAACATTCATCAATGAGCACATGAGTACGCAAACTAGAAGCTACATCTTTAATGCAAGGCAAATGACTATCCTCATAATCATAGATTTCAAAGGTTGAGTCAAAAATACCTTCTAGTTGGCATGGTGGAACCCAACAAATTACCTCTTTAAGTGCATGAGCTACCATTATCTCGGACATTGTGAGCTCCCTTCCCTCGAGTGCTGCCCGATGTGACATGAGGTTCAGACGGATCATAGCGGCTTGGTCACTCCTTTTCATCGTTGGGTTCTCTTCATGATGCTTATCCAACTCCACTTTTTGTTCTGGTGTGAGTACACTTTCATCAAATGGTGGCTCCACGTATGGCTCATTTTTAATGTATTCATCATAATTGAAGGTAACGTTATTGGTCCCCGGCAACGGCGCCAAATTGATTTAGGTGTTTTACCACTCAGTCAATTAAAACTAAAACTCACACTACCGCAATCATAACGGTTGTCAATGCAATACTTTAGGATCGAATCCACAGAGATCACGATTACACTACAATTCTCACAATTATGAAACTAAGCTAAGAACTAGGAGGAAAAGGAATCTGACCCGTGCTGCGAGCTCGATGACTTAGTCTTCCCGCTAAGTTGGATTCCCAATCATAGTCTATTCCTGACTAGATTGCCCGATCATAGTCGAATTCCGACTAGATCACCTTTTCTCTGATCTTAGTCCTTTTCGGACTCGATCATATCCTTATTATGCCTTGATCTTTCGACTCTTGTGAGTTCACGGACACACTTTGGCGAACACTTTCCTGTTCCCAAATATGTTTTGCCGATCTTGCCTCAATTCTCATATAGTCTTGATACTTAGCATAATTAATCCTTTGGTCCATCTCCGAATCTTTGCTTATTGAACCCGGTCATTGTAAAAGTCACACGTACCAATCTTTGTTACCAGTAAGAATATCTTGGCCCATAGATTTGCCTTAGCGAACTTTTTCCCCAGTTCCTAAGCGCTTATCTTTTCCGCCTCAATCTTTCGTTCAGTCAGATTTGCTACCGTGATCTAGTTACCTAGATCTTTGGTTCATTCCAGACCATTCGTGGTCCCTTTTAACGGTTATTACCGTTTCCAAGTTCTAATCATAGTATTCCCGACTTGACCAAACATTCCCCCTGTCCATCAGACCGGTGCATAATATGTTTCCAATGCTTACTGATCCCATTTGTCACTCTTGACTAGGATCCGGTTTCGCTTGAACATATTATTCCATAACCGTATCTCGGGATAGGAACGTTACAAGTTCTCCCCCCACTTAATGATGTGGACATCGTACCAAAGGAAGCCCATGGAGAGGAGACGTCTCAACTTGGACCAGACCGGACCAGAATGGAGTATAGACGAGTGAAGATGGAGCTCAATAAGGGAAACCTTGGAGATGATCGAGAGATTCTTCCATTTGGTCGGAGTAACAAGATTCACGGCCCAAATGAAGCCATACGAGCACCAAGGCCAAAGAATGAATTCTACAAGCCCATACACCATCCACCTGACCCAATACCGACCATACATGTTTTCTTGGGTCTCTTAAGGATCCAAACTGCCCCTGATCCGCCCCAGACCCCACCGGATCCTCATTATGTCAACAATTTTCTGAAACGTGTCCATTTGAAGTCAACTAAGGAAACTCAAATATTTCCTTGGACCAGCGTGTTCTCCATCAAAGATATGTCATCTCCAGCTGCATCTCAGCCATTCAAACCTCCTGATCCACTCAAGACCGTTTATCCAACTCAAAGAGACCTGCCATTCTGATAGATTCATGGACGAGCTTGAACCTGAGCTTGTAGCTGAGCTTGATCCAAAGGATATTGATGAGGGCAACACACCCGTAGCTGAACCAAAACTCCATCAAATGCACCACACAAGCCGCAAAAGGATCAATCCGGATACATGTGCCTTCCTTGGAGCGTCTAAATTCAACCACGATGATTCAGCACCTGAGACCACTTGGAAAACATTCTCAGCTCACATAGAGATCTACTCGAAGTGGAATCAGTCCGATCCGAATTCAAGGGAAGGAGTTATGCAATTTACAACTCAGGTGATTCCCAGCTTGCCCGATTTGGACGTACGTGACTTCTTTGGACGTTTCCAACCAAACCAGGAGGAGTTAGGCTACAAATAAACCTTTTCTATAATCTTGATCCATCAGAGGTTCATGGAGAGTTGTAATCAAGTCGATCCAACTTTTCGTTTGGAAGTTATTCAAGTTCAAACGCAACGGATCCTCGGCTTGCTTCATTTCGGAGCTGTAACTTCTCAATGGATCTACTATCAAAGCTTCAGCGTTTTTGGCATCAATTCCTTCATCAAAGATGTTCCCAAGAAGCTTACCTATTACCTAAAACCGTCAAGGTACAAAGTAGACATCATGGATTTGAGGTTTGGCCCAAGATGTTTGTCCTTGTACTCTTTTTCCTCCTTTTGGGTTTTTCCCAATGGGTTTACCAAAAGAGGTTTTAATGAGGCTTGAGCTTACATCTCACATTTGGCCCAATCTCTTCCATGATGTGCAAAGATCATCATCACCCACGAAATTGGGAGGCTAAGGGGCATTCAAACAAGACTTAATGGAGTCAAAAGTCAATAGTCTTAGTCTTTGGGTTTTAATTAGACTTTGTTATTTTCCATGCATTGTTTTTAGTGCTTTCTTCTTCACCCCTTCACATTCTTTCTCTATAAAAGCTATGTAATCTCATTGAGAATAATCATCCAATTTTATAAACCTTTTAGAGATTTTTCTCCTTTGTTCCTTTGTGAACTTTTCGATTATTTTGGTGGTTAGGCAAGAAAATAATTTCGATCCTTGGGTAGTTAGCTCATTGGTCATTTCCGATTCCTAAGGTGGTTAGATTTGAGACTCGATCCGATTCCGAGGTGGTTAGCCGAAGAGTCAAAACGTTCCTTAGGTGGTTAGCCTTCGGTTCGGGTTTACCGAGTTCAGTTCATAGTTCTCGACGCAACCATTCACTTCCCCCGCCTTGATAGATCCTTGATCCGATCCTCCCAAAATGCACACTCTTGTCGGTAATGAAAGCGGAATTGAAACGGGGATAATCCTTGAACGAACAAGGCGGGGGAAGTGAATGGTTGCGTCGAGAACTATGAACTGAACTCGGTAAACCCGAACCAAAGGCTAACCACCTAAGGAACGTTATGACTCTTCGGCTATCCACCTCGGAATCGGATCGAGTCTCAAAGCTAACCACCTTAAGAATCGGAAATGACCAATGAGCTAACCACCCAAGGATCGAAATGATTTTCTTGGCTAACCACCAAAATAATCGAAAAGTTCACAAAGGAACAAAGGAGAAAAATCTCTAAAAGGTTTATAAAATTGGATGATTATTCTCAATGAGATTACATAGCTTTTATAGAGAAAGAATGTGAAGGGGTGAAGAAGAAAGCACTAAAAACAATGCATGGAAAATAACAAAGTCTAATTAAAACCCAAAGACTAAGACTATTGACTTTTGACTCCATTAAGTCTTGTTTGAATGCCCCTTAGCCTCCCAATTTCGTGGGTGATGATGATCTTTGCACATCATGGAAGAGATTGGGCCAAATGTGAGATGTAAGCCCAAGCCTCATTAAAACCTCTTTTGGTAAACCCATTGGGAAAAACCCAAAAGGAGGAAAAAGAGTACAAGGACAAATATCTTGGGCCAAACCTCAAATCCATGATGTCTTCTTTGTACCTTGACGGTTTTAGGTAATATTTAAGCTTCTTGGGAACATCTTTGATGAAGGAATTGATGCCAAAAACGCTGAAGCTTTGATAGTAGGTCCGTTGAGAAGTTACAGCTCCAAAATGAAGCAAGCCGAGGATCCGTTGA
This sequence comes from Eutrema yunnanense, assembly GCA_002933935.1. Lineage (NCBI taxonomy): Eukaryota > Viridiplantae > Streptophyta > Magnoliopsida > Brassicales > Brassicaceae > Eutrema > Eutrema yunnanense. The sequence goes on from PKML01053486.1 coordinate 8,053, forward strand.
GTTTGAACTTGAATAACTTCCAAACAAAAACTGGGATCGACTTGATTCCAGCTCTCCATGAACCTCTGATGGATCAAGATTATAGAACAGGTTGATTTGTAGCCTAACTCCTCCTGGTTTGGTTGGAAACGTCCAAAGAAGTCACGTACGTCCAAATCGGACAAGCTGGGAATCACCCGAGTTGTAAATTGCATAACTCCTTCAGTTGAATTCGGATCGGACTGATTCCACTTCGAGTAGCTCTCTATATGAGCTTAAAATGTTTTCCAAGTGGTCTCATGTGCTGAATCATCGTGGTTGAATTTATACGCTCCAAGGAAGGCACATGTATCCGGATTGATCCTTTTGCGGCTTGTGTGGTGCATTTGATGGAGTTTTGGTTCAGCTACGGGTGTGTTGCCCTCATCAATATCCTTTGGATCAAGCTCAGATACAAGCTCAGGTTCAAGCTCGTCCATGAATCTATCATCCTCCCTAAGTTGAAAAGGATTTGTCCTCAAATCTGCATTAAAAGGGATTAAGTTAGAATCGTTGAAACTTGAACTTAGATTATACTCACCTTGCAAGTAAAACTTGTATGCATCATTATTGATCAGCTCATGGACTTGAAGTGGGTCGTCACTTCTTGGCATTATTTTGGATTTTCTTTGGACCTCGCTCATAAGAAACCAAATCCAGTCACCGGGCTCAAAAACCATGTTATGTCGCCTCTCATTAGCTCGCGTAGCATACTGTTTATTTCTCAAATGCTTCCATGGGTCACAATCAACTTGGATGGTAAACTTCAGTAGCCACAAGTTAGATAACCACGTTGCTGGTGCATGAGCTTTCATTCCTTGAGTTTGTATACCCTGTGCTTTCACAACAAAGACTCGAAACACAAAATCATATGTGCAAAAATTATACTTCTTCAACCTAGAAATCGGTTTCTATTTCAGATCCTCTACAACAAATCCCAAGTGATCAACATGCTTATCAAAGATTTTGTTGTAGACCAGAATGTCTTTAATGTAGACAAAATCGAAAATCTCAATGAAAAATCTAAAAACATGTGAAATCTCAGTGGTCCTAAGACATGGGTTCAAATGCACTTTCATAGAGAATCTATCAACAAAAATAGAATCTCTACTTGATTGATTAAGCTCAAACAATTTATCCTCATCAATAAAACCTCCATGCCTAAAGAACTTCTCATGTGAAAACTTTTCATAAGTTTGAAACACGGCTTTAAAATAAGACTTGTAAAACTTTTCCGTGTGTTCAAAATCTAGCAACTTTGCATCGGGAATGGAAACTAATTCATACCTCCTAGGCATTGCATTAGTCACCACGTTTTTCTTACTCTCCTTGCACTGGATGACATAGGAAAGTGCCTCAAAGGGTGCTCCGGGATCAAAGACAATATGATGCTCATTTCCTTGGATCGGTGGGAAACGTCTTGAGTTGTCTTCATGGAAAACGTCTTTATAACCCTGCAAAAGAAAAATCACTTCACTCGGCAACACCGGTGTAAGATTAGTCAAGCTTATGAAAGCTTCTTTATAGTCAAAAATAATCAAAGGTTGTTTTGACGACAAAGAACTCTTAACCTCTTCGATTCTCACAAGAAAGTTTGAATTTCCCACGGGTTTGCTCTCAAAGGCCTTTAGCTGGGTTTTTCTCAAAGAATCACTCTCGTTTTGGTGAGAAGTGTTTAGGGAATCACTCAAAATGTTTACCTCATCCTCAGATGCATACTCCTCATAATCGTCATAGATGGGTGCGGAATCAAGCTCCTCCTCATCATAGTCGTCATAAATAGGTGCGGTTTCAAGCTCCTTTTGTTTATGCTCCTCGGACAAAGATAGAAGTGAAAAAGAAACCACTTCGTCTGCTTTTATCTCTAGCTCTCCATTGTTGGGAAGAACCACGGTTTTCTTGTTAGAGCATTCTTTGGCATAGTGTCCTCTCCCTTGACACTTAAAACACTTCACATCACGTGCCTTTGAAGTTTTAGCCTCGGTTGATTTGATGCACGCTTCTAAATGCTTCTCCGACCTTTGGAAATCTTCTCTAGCCTTGGATGCTTTGGTTTTAATAGTTGGTTGAGAAGAACTCACCTTCAGATTTGGCTCACGATGGTTTCTTTCTTGCCTAGCCGGGACCCTAACATTAAGAGCGGCCATTTGCTCTCTCACCTCGGTTAGGACTTGGACCATGTTGTCCATCTTACGATCCAAAGCGGCTTCACGCTTCCTTCTCGAACGTGAAGTAGCGGTTTTTCTTTCATTAAACATTTTTCCTCGCAAAAAGAAACAAACACGTTAGTAAAAAATCCTCACAAGTGTTTCTCTCAAATTTGTTCACACAACTCTCGTAATATCCTCACAACACACTAGAAGTTCTCCTCGGTTCTTAAGGAACTAAATCGAAACAATTCGATGGTAGTTTCAAAAACCAAATCGTCAAACAAAAGATAGATAGATGAGTGAAGAATTACGAAAAT
>PKML01053486.1:10588-23779 GCA_002933935.1 Eutrema yunnanense
ATACAAATTTTTTTTTTTTTTTGACTGATTTTAATACAATAGATAGAAAGAAAAGATAGAAGAAGAAGAATATGAAGAGATAGAAATGATTAGAAAATACCGATAATCAAGAGCGTGGCTCTGGTACCACTTGATAGATCCTTGATCTGATCCTCCCAAAATGCACACTCTTGTCGGTAATGAAAGCGGAATTGAAACGGGGATAATCCTTGAACGAACAAGGCGGGGGAAGTGAATGGTTGCGGCGAGAACTATGAACTGAACTCGGTAAACCCGAACCAAAGGCTAACCACCTAAGGAACGTTTTGACTCTTCGGCTAACCACCTCGGAATCGGATCGAGTCTCAAAGCTAACCACCTTAAGAATCGGAAATGACCAATGAGCTAACCACCCAAGGATCGAAATGATTTTCTTGGCTAACCACCAAAATAATCGAAAAGTTCACAAAGGAACAAAGGAGAAAAATCTCTAAAAGGTTTATAAAATTGGATGATTATTCTCAATGAGATTACATAGCTTTTATAGAGAAAGAATGTGAAGGGGTGAAGAAGAAAGCACTAAAAACAATGCATGGAAAATAACAAAGTCTAATTAAAACCCAAAGACTAAGACTATTGACTTTTGACTCCATTAAGTCTTGTTTGAATGCCCCTTAGCCTCCCAATTTCGTGGGTGATGATGATCTTTGCACATCATGGAAGAGATTAGGCCAAATGTGAGATGTAAGCCCAAGCCTCATTAAAACCTCTTTTGGTAAACCCATTGGGAAAAACCCAAAAGGAGGAAAAAGAGTACAAGGACAAACATCTTGGGCCAAACCTCAAATCCATGATGTCTACTTTGTACCTTGACGGTTTTAAGTAATAGGTAAGCTTCTTGGGAACATCTTTGATGAAGGAATTGATGCCAAAAACGCTGAAGCTTTGATAGTAGATCCGTTGAGAAGTTACAGCTCCGACATGAAGCAAGCCGAGGATCCGTTGAGTTTGAACTTGAATAACTTCCAAACGAAAACTGGGATCGACTTGATTCCAACTCTCCATGAACCTCTGATGGATCAAGATTATAGAACAGGTTGATTTGTAGCCTAACTCCTCCTGGTTTGGTTGGAAACGTCCAAAGAAGTCACGTACGTCCAAATCGGGCAAGCTGGGAATCACCCGAGTTGTAAATTGCATAACTCCTTCCCTTGAATTCGGATCGGACTGATTACACTTCGAGTAGCTCTCTATGTGAGCTGAGAATGTTTTCCAAGTGGTCTCATATGCTGAATCATCGTGGTTGAATTTAGATCAAGCTCAGGTTCAAGCTCGTCCATGAATCTATCACATTCAATAATTGCCTTATTATGAGCTTAATGAACCAAGATATGGAAATGACTACATTCATCCAAGGGGATGGTTTATTCACGCCAACTAAACCTCCTTATCACCTAGAAGACTCAAGATACACGCCATATTTCCAGAAGATCAAAGGATTCTCGAGTTTCCTTATTCCGACCAACGCATTCAAGCCTAACGGCTAGGAGAAAGCACCATCCCATCTATCACGTTTTCTGATTTATTTCAAATGATTTCCTTCTATTATTTTTGTCATTTTAGACCGTTGGAGGTTGTCTCAATTCGAGCCTATAAAAAGCTCATAGCATTATACTTTTATTTTCACCTTTGAATTAATATAAGTCTTTTTGTTTTGCTTTGCAAACGTTTTGCTCTTGTTCTTAGTCGAGTGTGTCTCCTAAAAATCAGAGTGTTGAACTTATCTCATAGCCTTACACAGCTTTGAGTGGCGTTCATCAATCCATCTCAACCTCCATTTGTTCCCGTTTAGATTCAAAGAGAGAGCAACCGCCAGCTTTGAATCTATGCCCACTTCCGCACATCCCTTATAAGACTAGGTTATACCAGTCTTATATCATCTGGTATCAGAGCTCAAGCTCCTGCCAAATCGACCAAGGTTGTGTTGTTCTATCATTTTCTTTATTTTTCATATTTTCACTCTATTTTCTTTTCGTAAACCATTAAAAAAAAAAAAAAAACTCATTGTTGCATTGTTTCTTTTTTTTTTTTCTGTCTTGATTCATTATAAACCAAAAAAAAAAAAAAACAAAGTTTTATATTCCTTGTCGATTTGTCAATTTTTTTTTACAAATTTTTATTCTCCGTTTTTGAAAACTTCCCATCAAATTTGAAACCACAAAAAAAAAAAGTTCCGATTAGCTTACATCAATTTTCCAATTTAATTGCGTGATTCGTGCATCAACCTTTAAACAAAAAATATATATATATATATATATATATATTCATATTTCCTTTTCAATTCATTTGCATTTATTTGCTACGATTGCTATTTATTTATTTTTGTCTTTGAGTATTGAGTATTTCTTTTCTCTCTTTGCTAGACACGCTTAAAGAGTTGCAATGGGAGATAATCAAGAGCAAGTTGTTCCCTTGGAAACCAACGCTGCCATCCTTCGCATCCTAGCCAATCTAGAGACTCTCAACACTCGGATGCAAACTCTCGAAGACAATACGAACCAACAAGAGCAACCTGCCAGGATGGGTCCGAACCGCAACCTTGCTGGTCTTGGAGCAAATCAACCTCCAAGGAACAATCAGAGGGATGATCACATAGAGCATGGTGATGATGAGCCGCCAGATCCACAGAGAAACAAGAGGAGGAGACAACAAAGAGATCGAGATGATGAAGATCTACCCCCTGGTCGCTATAATGATCTCAAGATCAGTGCTCCCACCTTTGCCGGAAGGGTGAATCCAGATGCCTTTTTGGACTGGGAGCAACGAATGGATCATATCTTTGATTGTAACCAATACCCGGATCAGAAAAAGGTCAGCTTTGCCTCGGCTCACTTAACCGAGCATGCTTTAACATGGTGGGACAGAGACATGGCTGAGAAGAGAAGATACCATGAGGAGCAGATCGCCACTTGGGGACACATGAAGCGACACATGAGGAGCAGATTTGTTCCCGACCATTACCATCGGGACTTGCAAAAGAAATTTCGCAGACTGACGCAAGGCAGCAAGTCCGTAGAAGAATATTTTGAGGAGTTCGAGCACCTCATCAATAGACTGGAGATTGAAGATACCGAAGAGTCCTTAATGTCTCAGTTTCTAGATGGTCTTCAAGATCGAATTGCACGCAAGGTAGAAAGACAGTCTTACCGTACTCTTCAAAAGCTCCTCCACCTAGCAATTCAGGCCGAACAACACATCAAAAGGAAGACAGCAACCACCAACAGAAGTCGTGCTCAAACAACTTGGGAGCCAGAGATAGTTAATCCCCAAGAGAAGAAGGAATCTGTTGTCTTAGACACTCGGTTCAAGGAAAAGTTCAATGAAGCAGGTCAGACTTCTAACCCTAGCCACAACCGTGAGCCACAATGTTTTAAATGCAGGGGACGTGGTCATATAGCCAGAGAATGCCCCAACAAACGCATTCTGGTCATAAACACACTCGGAGAAGAAGAATGGCGAGATGAACCAGAAACAGAGGCAATGGATGAAGACATCGAGTATGCTGGTCAAGGAGAGATTCTAGTGATACAAAGAGTCTTAAGCTCTCAGCCGGTGCAAGAAGAAATTGCGCAAAAAGAAAATTTGTTTCATACACGTTGTACCGTAAGAGACAAGGTATGTCACTTAATTGTAGATAGTGGATCTTGTGCTAATATTGCTAGTGCAGAGATGATAGAAAAGTTGGGATTAGAGGAAACAATCCATCCAAAGCCATATAAGTTGAAGTGGCTTAACGACAATGAAGAGCTTAAGGTATCAAAACAAGTGCGAGTTCCCTTCTCCATCGGACAATACAAGGATGAAATCTTGTTTGATGTTGCCCCTATGCAAGCTGGACACATATTGTTGGGGAGGCCGTTGCAATATGACAGAGACGTGTCACATAATGGCCTCACCAATCGCTATACCTTTCACCACAACAATCGCAAGATCACACTAGCACCGCTCGAACAAGCTGAGGTGCGTGCAATGCAAGCAAAGACCCAGGAGAAACACAAAGCTAAGGTAAGTTTGTTTCTACAAAAATCTGATAAAACTTATCTTCAAACTGCCTTACCACACTTGTTCTTGTCCAAGAGTTTTGAAACAGGTTGTGAGAGTCAACGAGTCCACACGGAAACAACAAAACCCGGAGTAGGAGACCAAACCAGTAGCACTTTAAAACCGGAGCCAAAACGAGCCTTAGGAGTCATCTATAATTTGTTGATCAAGGAGGCACTGTTCAACACACATCCACCTTACGAACCAATGCACACTGAGCCAAGAGGTAATCTTCTCACCATACTGCCTACTACAAACTTTAACTTGACTTCTCTGCGCGCAGGTCAAACAATTTTGAGGACAAAATTCAGTCAAGGGGGAGGGTATGATGCGGACATCGTACCAAAGGAAGCCCATGGAGAGGAGACGTCTCAACTTGGACCAGACCGGACCAGAATGGAGTATAGACGAGTGAAGATGGAGCTCAGTAAGGGAAACCTTGGAGATGATCGAGAGATTCTTCCATTTGGTCGGAGTAACAAGATTCACGGCCCAAATGAAGCCATACGAGCACCAAGGCCAAAGAATGAAGTCTACAAGCCCATACACCATCCACCTGACCCAATACCGACCATACATGTTTTCTTGGGTCTCTTAAGGATCCAAACTGCCCCTGATCCGCCCCAGACCCCACCGGATCCTCATTATGTCAACAATTTTCTGAAACGTGTCCATTTGAAGTCAACTAAGGAAACTCAAATATTTCCTTGGACCAGCGTGTTCTCCATCAAAGATATGTCATCTCCAGCTGCATCTCAGCCATTCAAACCTCCTGATCCACTCAAGACCGTTTATCCAACTCAAAGAGACCTGCCATTCAATAATTGCCTTATTAGGAGCTTAATGAACCAAGATATGGAAATGACTACATTCATCCAAGGGGATGGTTTATTCACGCCAACTAAACCTCCTTATCACCTAGAAGACTCAAGATACACGCCATATTTCCAGAAGATCAAAGGATTCTCAAGTTTCCTTATTCCGACCAACGCATTCAAGCCTAACGGCTAGGAGAAAGCACCATCCCATCTATATCACGTTTTCTGATTTATTTCAAATGATTTCCTTCTATTTTTTTGTCATTTTAGACCGTTGGAGGTTGTCTCAATTCGAGCCTATAAAAAGCTCATAGCATTGTACTTTTATTTTCACCTTTGAATTAATATAAGTCTTTTTGTTTTGCTTTGCAAACGTTTTGCTCTTGTTCTTAGTCGAGTGTGTCTCCTAAAAATCAGAGTGTTGAACTTATCTCATAGCCTTACACAGCTTTGAGTGGCGTTCATCAATCCATCTCAACCTCCATTTGTTCCCGTTTAGATTCAAAGAGAGAGCGACCGCCAGCTTTGAATCTATGCCCACTTCCGCACATCCCTTATAAGACTAGGTTATACCAGTCTTATATCATCTGGTATCAGAGCTCAAGCTCCTGCCAAATCGACCAAGGTTGTGTTGTTCTATCATTTTCTTTATTTTTCATATTTTCACTCTATTTTCTTTTCGTAAACCATAAAAAAAAAAAAAAAAACTCATTGTTGCATTGTTTTTTTTTTTTTTTTTCTGTCTTGATTCATTATAAACCAAAAAAAAAAAAAAACAAAGTTTTATATTCCTTGTCGATTTGTCAATTTTTTTTTACAAATTTTTATTCTCCGTTTTTGAAAACTTCCCATCAAATTTGAAAACCAAAAAAAAAAAAAGTTCCGATTAGCTTACATCAATTTTCCAATTTAATTGCGTGATTCGTGCATCAACCTTTAAAAAAAATATATATATATATATATATATATATTCATATTTCCTTTTCAATTCATTTGCATTTATTTGCTACGATTGCTATTTATTTATTTTTGTCTTTGAGTATTGAGTATTTCTTTTCTCTCTTTGCTAGACACGCTTAAAGAGTTGCAATGGGAGATAATCAAGAGCAAGTTGTTCCCTTGGAAACCAACGCTGCCATCCTTCGCATCCTAGCCAATCTAGAGACTCTCAACACTCGGATGCAAACTCTCGAAGACAATACGAACCAACAAGAGCAACCTGCCAGGATGGGTCCGAACCGCAACCTTGCTGGTCTTGGAGCAAATCAACCTCCAAGGAACAATCAGAGGGATGATCACATAGAGCATGGTGATGATGAGCCGCCAGATCCACAGAGAAACAAGAGGAGGAGACAACAAAGAGATCGAGATGATGAAGATCTACCCCCTGGTCGCTATAATGATCTCAAGATCAGTGCTCCCACCTTTGCCGGAAGGGTGAATCCAGATGCCTTTTTGGACTGGGAGCAACGAATGGATCATATCTTTGATTGTAACCAATACCCGGATCAGAAAAAGGTCAGCTTTGCCTCGGCTCACTTAACCGAGCATGCTTTAACATGGTGGGACAGAGACATGGCTGAGAAGAGAAGATACCATGAGGAGCAGATCGCCACTTGGGGACACATGAAGCGACACATGAGGAGCAGATTTGTTCCCGACCATTACCATCGGGACTTGCAAAAGAAATTTCGCAGACTGACGCAAGGCAGCAAGTCCGTAGAAGAATATTTTGAGGAGTTCGAGCACCTCATCAATAGACTGGAGATTGAAGATACCGAAGAGTCCTTAATGTCTCAGTTTCTAGATGGTCTTCAAGATCGAATTGCACGCAAGGTAGAAAGACAGTCTTACCGTACTCTTCAAAAGCTCCTCCACCTAGCAATTCAGGCCGAACAACACATCAAAAGGAAGACAGCAACCACCAACAGAAGTCGTGCTCAAACAACTTGGGAGCCAGAGATAGTTAATCCCCAAGAGAAGAAGGAATCTGTTGTCCTAGACACTCGGTTCAAGGAAAAGTTCAATGAAGCAGGTCAGACTTCTAACCCTAGCCACAACCGTGAGCCACAATGTTTTAAATGCAGGGGACGTGGTCATATAGCCAGAGAATGCCCCAACAAACGCATTCTGGTCATAAACACACTCGGAGAAGAAGAATGGCGAGATGAACCAGAAACAGAGGCAATGGATGAAGACATCGAGTATGCTGGTCAAGGAGAGATTCTAGTGATACAAAGAGTCTTAAGCTCTCAGCCGGTGCAAGAAGAAATTGCGCAAAAAGAAAATTTGTTTCATACACGTTGTACCGTAAGAGACAAGGTATGTCACTTAATTGTAGATAGTGGATCTTGTGCTAATATTGCTACTGCAGAGATGATAGAAAAGTTGGGATTAGAGGAAACAATCCATCTAAAGCCATATAAGTTGAAGTGGCTTAACGACAATGAAGAGCTTAAGGTATCAAAACAAGTGCGAGTTCCCTTCTCCATCGGACAATACAAGGATGAAATCTTGTTTGATGTTGCCCCTATGCAAGCTGGACACATATTGTTGGGGAGGCCGTTGCAATATGACAGAGACGTGTCACATAATGGCCTCACCAATCGCTATACCTTTCACCACAACAATCGCAAGATCACACTAGCACCGCTCGAACAAGCTGAGGTGCGTGCAATGCAAGCAAAGACCCAGGAGAAACACAAAGCTAAGGTAAGTTTGTTTCTACAAAAATCTGATAAAACTTATCTTTAAACTGCCTTACCACACTTGTTCTTGTCCAAGAGTTTTGAAACAGGTTGTGAGAGTCAACGAGTCCACACGGAAACAACAAAACCCGGAGTAGGAGACCAAACCAGTAGCACTTTAAAACCGGAGCCAAAACGAGCCTTAGGAGTCATCTATAATTTGTTGATCAAGGAGGCACCGTTCAACACACATCCACCTTACGAACCAATGCACACTGAGCCAAGAGGTAATCTTCTCACCATACTGCCTACTACAAACTTTAACTTGACTTCTCTGCGCGCAGGTCAAACAATTTTGAGGACAAAATTCAGTCAAGGGGGAGGGTATGATGCGGACATCGTATCAAAGGAAGCCCATGGAGAGGAGACGTCTCAACTTGGACCAGACCGGACCAGAATGGAGTATAGACGAGTGAAGATGGAGCTCAGTAAGGGAAACCTTGGAGATGATCGAGAGATTCTTCCATTTGGTCGGAGTAACAAGATTCACGGCCCAAATGAAGCCATACGAGCACCAAGGCCAAAGAATGAAGTCTACAAGCCCATACACCATCCACCTGACCCAATACCGACCATACATGTTTTCTTGGGTCTCTTAAGGATCCAAACTGCCCCTGATCCGCCCCAGACCCCACCGGATCCTCATTATGTCAACAATTTTCTGAAACGTGTCCATTTGAAGTCAACTAAGGAAACTCAAATATTTCCTTGGACCAGCGTGTTCTCCATCAAAGATATGTCATCTCCAGCTGCATCTCAGCTATTCAAACCTCCTGATCCACTCAAGACCGTTTATCCAACTCAAAGAGACCTGCCATTCAATAATTGCCTTATTAGGAGCTTAATGAACCAAGATATGGAAATGACTACATTCATCCAAGGGGATGGTTTATTCACGCCAACTAAACCTCCTTATCACCTAGAAGACTCAAGATACACGCCATATTTCCAGAAGATCAAAGGATTCTCAAGTTTCCTTATTCCGACCAACGCATTCAAGCCTAACGGCTAGGAGAAAGCACCATCCCATCTATCACGTTTTCTGATTTTTTTCAAATGATTTCCTTCTATTTTTTTTGTCATTTTAGACCGTTGGAGGTTGTCTCAATTCGAGCCTATAAAAAGCTCATAGCATTGTACTTTTATTTTCACCTTTGAATTAATATAAGTCTTTTTGTTTTGCTTTGCAAACGTTTTGCTCTTGTTCTTAGTCGAGTGTGTCTCCTAAAAATCAGAGTGTCGAACTTATCTCATAGCCTTACACAGCTTTGAGTGGCGTTCATAAATCCATCTCAACCTCCATTTGTTCTCGTTTAGATTCAAAGAGAGAGCGACCGCCAGCTTTGAATCTATGCCCACTTCCGCACATCCTTTATTAGACTAGGTCATACCAGTCTTATATCACTTAAATGGAATTCGTCCTCGAATTCGGTGGTAGGTATAATCTTGGTTGGATTCCCTCCCTTCTCATTTCCCACTCGGAATAGACTAAATCGCTTACCCCTTTATGTTTTTGTGGTTCTTGCCGTTGGGAAAGCAATCTTGGCTCAGCCAATACGCCTTGGTAAACTTTCCCAGTTTCCGAGCACATATCTCATATTGTCTCAACTTCCATTTGGCTCACCATCGGTGACGTTTTTGGTTTACCGACTTAGTTTTTCGAGTGATTTTTTTTTTTTTGAGGCTTGGACTTAACCTTGTCCCTTGCTATTCCATATCCCAGATTGCGGTTACAACTTTAACCCGATCCTACTACTGATTTTAACCCATCATTCATAGCAGCTAACACGTCCGAGAAGTGTCTTGATATTTGAGCGAGGCTTGGCGAGAACACTTGACTCCCAAGTACCTGTCTCAATCAATCTTAACTTTCGAACCGTATTTTTGCCCATGTTATGATCAAGTTTTTAGTCGATTGCGGAACACGCATCCGCCTTACCGAGCATCTAATCCTTTCCGAGGATCGAGCATGCTCTGATACCAACTTGAAACACCCCATCCCGGTTTTTCTAGGCCGCGGACGACGCGTTCTCAGTTTAGGCCATTACCTTGCCGAACCCTCTGGTTTTTATCCATTTCTAAACCATTCACCTTTTATAGGCGATTTCCTTTAGATATTTCTTATGACTTCTTTTAGCTGTTTTAAGCCTAGATCTGTTTAACCCTTATAATATTATGCAGCGGAATTCATTTTATTTTAAACCTTTCTTTTCCCTTGATTTAATTCCAACCAAGAACTTCCCTGGTCCGACAATCTTTACCTACGGACAGTCCCCCTTTGACTTCCGTTCGACTTATTGATTATCTTTGACTCGGTCCAAGTCTTGCATTCTAATGCAATTACTTCCCTAGACTTTAAACGTCTAGTAATACGTAAGTCACTATCCATTTATACTAAGGTAGTGTACTTACCGCAGCCATATCCGCGTCTCGGTTGCTCCTTGATCCGCGTATTGGATTGATCTGATCAGTCTGTGTATCTACCTTGACTGCATCTTTTGCCTAATCCCATTCGATCTCTTTTTCCGATTCATGAATAAGACTCTTCCCTTCGGTTCTTAGTCATTCAACCAACTGTCCCCACATGGCTAAGTAACCGTTAGAGAATCCTTTAACCCGTCTCGACAATCCACGCATATCCATTCCCAGCTTATGCACCCTTTATCGTGACCAGTCTCTTCCCTCGGCCGGGCCGCCGAGTTCCATTTTTCCCCAAACCTGATCGGCTATATGCGCATATCCAATCTCGGCTTGTGCGCCATAGCCCAACCGCTCGCCACTGGCCTATTCTTCCCGATTGGCCAGTTCTGCGTCGCGATATGTTTCCCTTGTTTCACCAATCACTCACGGCCCTTGGTTCATCATGGCCGTGTGATCCTTCTGATATATCATGGGTTTTACCCGTTTTAGGCCATGATATAAGTCTGTTTATAGAGTCTTTATAGTATTTTGGAGTCTTTTAGAGTCTTTTACAGGTTATGGCACGTTGGGAGCATTATTGGAGATATTGGAGCTTTCTGGAGCATTTGGAGCAAAGCAGAAGTTCGTGTTGCTGAGAACCCAATATGAAGCCTTGGTATCGATCGATACTGGCTAGTATCTGTAGCGCCCGTGTTCCGGAAGAATTGATTATTGAGGAAAAATAATTAATTCGGGTTTGTTCCGGGGGTGGTATCGATCGATACCGGCATGTATCGATCGACACCAGCCGGGTTTTTCTCCTGGTTGTCTTCTTCTCTTATCTCTTTCGAGTATAAAAACCTATCTTTTGAGGATAGGATGAGGGTAAGTTCAGAAGGGTCGCGAAAGAGAGAGAGAAAGAGAGAGAAGAAGAGAGAAGATAAAGAAAAGCTTGGCGAAGCTTGGATCTTGCGAGATCAAGAGTGTTTGAGCTTGGAGAGAAGCTCGAAGGAGGTTGGGAGAGCTTGGTTTTGGCGGGAACTTGTGAGAAGAGAGGGAGATCGATCTTGAGCTCGGGAAGTTGGTTTTAGAGCTCGATCCATCGTATCAAAAGGTGAGTTGTGACCAAAGGTTAGCGATTAATCTTGCGTGGTGCTTGTTAAGCTTGATTGATGCATTTTTGGTGGTTTGTATGGCGATTCCTGTGTTTAGGTCTCGTGGGCATCGATCGATACCAGGTGTTGGTTTTAGTATCGATCGATACCAGTCCCTTGTCGGGAAGTGTGTGTTGTTTGGGCATCGATCGACACTATGGGAGTATCGATCGATACCAGTTGTGGCTTTGTGCTGAAAGTTTTAATTGTCGTTAATTAATTCTTGATAATTGTTGATTGTGCTTATTGGTAGCCTGTTGTTGGGATGATCAATCTCACTCAGCATTTGGTTAGCCAAATGTTGATGCATCACTTTTGTCGATGCAGGTAAAGATAAGGCGTGATCGTGGAATCGAGGCAGTGAAGAAGGGATGATTAGGACCCGGGGTTTGCTCTTGTTGTTGGGGTATCGATCGACACTAGGGGAGTATCGATCGATACCAGTTGTTTTTACTGTTATAATCGTTACCTTGTGTAAGCTGTAGTACATGTGTTGTACTGTTTAATTATTATTGTGTAATAATTATTGTTTAATTGTATATGCAAAAAAAAAATGCGGTCCTTTCAATTGTGGTATCAGAGCCCATACGGTTCTAGGAGCCTAGGTGATTCTAGAATAATTGGGTGTTGTGTGGGGTCGTAGAATCATCCTCTTTGAGCTTTGTGAGATTCCACGGTGAGTATCTTTATTGTGATGATTGATTTCAGTTCTCTTAGCTTGTGCTTCTGCACGTGTGCAGATGGCTAGAGGGCGTGGTAGAGGTCGTGGCCGTGGTAGAGGTCGTGGCCGTGTGCCGGAGGAGCAGGTCGAGGAGTCACGTGCGAGTCAGGTTGGGTCTGAGGGTGTGGCTGGCGTGAGTGCTAGTGTGGCTGGTGTTCCAGCGGGTGCTGCGGGTGTAGCAGCGGGTGATGCTCGGGCCCGAGATGATCGCATAGCGGATCTGTTGACGAGGTTGTTGGAGCGGTTACCATAGAGAGTACCGGCTCAGGCTCCTGTGGTCCTGGCAGTTGTGGAGGTTCAGCCTCAGGTGGCAGCTGTGGTTGCTGAGGAGCTCCCATCCTACCTTAGGATGGTGGAGCAGATGCAGAGGATTGGCACGAGGTTCTTCTCTGGAGGTGCTAATCCTGAGGACGCGGATGCGTGGCTGAGGAGGATAGAGCGGAATTTCCTCTCGAGTAGGTGTCCCGCGGGATACCAGGTGGACATTGCGGTCCATTATCTGGAGGGTGATGCGCATCTCTGGTGGAGGGGTGTGGCAGCACGGAGAGTTCAGGTCGCGATGTCTTGGGCGGATTTTGTGGAGGAGTTTAACTCCAAGTATTTTCCTCAGGAGGCGTTCAACCGGATCGAGTCAAGGCTTGCGAGTTTGACTCAGGGGGATCGGTCAGTACGCGAGTATGAGGTGGAGTTCAACCGGCTCGGGTCTTATGCTAGACGAGCGGTTGAGAGTGAGTCGGACCGTGTGCAGAGATTTTTGATGGGTCTTCGGGTTGACTTGAGGAACCGTTGCATGGTGAGGGCTTTTTGCACGGTTGATGAGTTGGTTGAGACTGCGGCTTTGCTTGAGGAGGGTCTGAAGGACGAGGTGGTAGCGGTTACACCGAGCTTTCAGGCGAGATCTGTATAGCAGCAGTCCGGTCCGAGCAGAAGCAGTAAGCCGATGCAAGGACAGAAGCGGAAGCGAGAGGGCGCTTCGAGAGGTAGTCGTGGTGGTCCGGGTTGCTTTGGTTGTGGGAGCATGGATCACCGAGTGGCGAACTGTCCTCAGAAGGGCGGAGTGCGAGTGGATTCTCGAGTATGCTATCACTGCAAGGAGGCGGGTCACATCAGGCCTCAGTGTCCCCAGTTGCGGCAGAGTGAGACCACGGTGGTGCAGCCCGTCAGGCAGGTGGCATCAGCGCCTCGAGTGTACTCCATCGCCGAGTCCGGAGAGCCGAGTTCCAGGCCGATCACAGGTATTTTCTTAGACTCATCTAAGTTTAATTCTGTGT
>PKML01053486.1:85520-97677 GCA_002933935.1 Eutrema yunnanense
TCGTGCTTCACAACTTGCTGAATCCTTCTTTAGGGAAATTGTTTACTTTGATAGCACTCTGAATTTTGATAAAAACTTAGGTGATCATGCTAATTCTTCGAAATTTATTTTGGATTATCTAAGTAATGAAATGTGTGCTAGCCGTAATGAGTATGTCTTTTGCACCTGTAATCTTTTGTTTCGAGTTTTTGAAAGTGCACAGGATGTACAAGGGAAGAGCAACGTGAACGCTAAGCATGGATATCAGTTTTGGATTCGTATGAAGGAGAAACGTTTTCCAGCCCGAAAGGAGTCCAAACCGATGCTAAGAGGAGATTGTCAACGCCGAGTCATAAAACATATCAAAGCCTACAAGATCTGTTTGCAAGGTGAGCATATTTTGTTTTACTTCAATTATTCTAACTTAATTTTGTTCTTGGCAGATTTGAGGACAAATCTTTTTCAAGTGGAGGGGGATGATATGATCATGGATACGCTTGTTTTGGATGAGGTTCCGGAGGCAGCATTGGTCATCCCCAAAGGGCATATTATTCGATCCAAGACAAGGAAGCGAGCTGGAGTTGTTTGGAATTTGCCAAATGATGCAAGGAACGAAGAGGATCAACGTACACAACCCGTCCTCACCTCATTGTCTTCGAACTCTCTATGAGGTTAGGCCGTTTGTGTGATACGTTTGTACTCTTTTTCCTGTATACGGTTTTGTCCCAATTGGGTTTTCCGTATAGAGGTTTTAACGAGGCAAACGGATTACACCGCTAAACGGTCCGATCTCTTGAGAGGTTCGCGGGGGAATTTTCCGAGGGAAATTCCGAGGGATTTATTCCCGAGGGACTTTTCGAGGGACTTTCCCGGGGGAAATTCTCCGCGGGAATTTCTGGCGGAATTCCAACAGTTATCTATCTATTTTTTTAAATTCAAACTTGTATTTAATTTCTGTAATTTCCCATGTGGTCTTCTCCTTGTTTTCGAGAATGACCCTTTGTTTTCTTTGACTTTTCCTTTATCTTCTTCTCTCCCTCATTTGCGAAAACAACAATCATTTTTATCTAAGTATTTTTCAGAGATTATTCTCTCTTCTCTCTCGATTTTCTGTGATGGTTAGTCACTGAATTTCTTTTGGTTTATCGAGTTTACTTCCGCATATTCTCGACGCAACCATCGATCCGTTTCCTTGTTCGATTCTTCTTGTGACAAAGGGCTTAGAGATTTTCGGGATTCATCTCCCACGCTCTAACATCTCTGTTCTCGAATCCCTCAAGCAAACGCAGCCACCCCCTCGTTTCAAAAGTTCATCGTCGGATTTGGGCCTAAGGATTTTCGGGAATTCTCCCACGCCTTAGCATCTCTTCCCGTGGATTCTTTGAAGTCGTGGATTTATCCCTCTCATCCGTACTAGAGCAAGCGATCCTTAGTCGATTCGTATCAGGAAGGATTGGTCTACGAAGTTGGATGATGCACTATGGGCATACATGACTGCTTTCAAGACACCGCTGGGCACTACACCATTCCACTTGTTGTATGGGAAAGCATGTCACCTTCCAGTGGAGATTGAGCACAAGGCTGCATGGGCGACGAAGTTGCTGAACTTCGACATCAAACCTGCTGCTGAGAGGAGATTGATTCAACTGAACGAGTTGGATGAGATCAGGCACCGCGCTTATGAGAACTCGAAGCTGTACAAGGAGAGAAGCAAGGCTTATCATGATAAGAAGATCATCTCCAGACACTTCGAGCCGAACGACCAGGTACTTCTGTATAACTCTCGTTTGCAATTGTTTCCTGGTAAACTGCGTTCTCGTTGGTCAGGTCCCTTCACAATCAAGGAAGTCAAACCACATGGTGCTGTAGTACTGATCAATCGTACAGGCGAAGAGTTCACTGTCAATGGACAAAGGGTGAAACACTATTGGGCGAAAGCCGAGATTCCAGACGGACACATAACGCCTCTGGATAATGCACCCACAGCCTGAGTGGAGTTACAGTCAAGCTAATGACGTTAAACGAGCGCTTGGTGGGAGGCAACCCACTGGTGAGTCTATATATATAAGTATTTTCTTTTCATTTTTTGTTTTGAGTCAGGATGAACGAGGAGCAAACTCAAAATCGCCAGAGTGTCGATCGATACCCTTCTGTATCGATCGATACCCTACGCGATTGAGAACGGATCATGTCGACTTAAGCCTGGTATCGATCGATACCAGGCTGTGTGTCGGTCGATACTCAATGTTCCAGCAAGGTAACTTCTTGTTTCTCCCAATTTGATTCTGTCTTTTTGTTTTCTTTCACTGACTCTAGGCTAGATAACACTGGGGACAGTGTTGTTCAAGTCTGGGGGAGGTGTCTGCTGACATTGGTTTTGTTTTTCTTAGAGTCAGTCATTTTTATCGAGTCAAAAATTGTTTTATTGAGTCAAAACTTGTTGGAGATGATGATCCTGTACTTGAACCTATTGATTTGATTTTGTTTTTGAGTGCACAGTGTTACAAGATCAGTTCTAGATCGACTAATGAAAAATCCAAGGACTGACCAGTTGACTAGAAAACATCCATGTCTCCAGCAGAGTTCTTCTGAAGCCTGAGCCAAACTTTTGCACTTCATCGATGTGGTTAGTGTTCATAGAGCTTGATTCATCATTCATATCTGACAAAGGAACCCATGTGTTTAAAATAAATGATATTTCTCTCCCTATTACAAGTTGATAAGGGCATAAAAGATGAAATGATTTTCTTCTGAGTAGAGGGCTAGGAAAGTTTCCAAGGATCCCATTATTCTACTTCAGAGGAGATGATCACACAAAGGTGAAAGCGAGGTTAGGAAAATTTCCTATGATACCATTATTCGCCTACAACTTTGGTTACTTTTGAGGGAAGAATCGGGGATTCGGTGGCTAACACCATCAATACTCGCATCTCAATCCCTTAATATGTAAATGCTACAAACATAATAAGAAATAAGTCTGGGGGAGAGAAATTGATACAAAAAATGTGAAAAAGGTGGTTCCTTGTCATGATATTGTATGGTAAAGAATCTAGAAGGTTCTTGAACATTTGCTGCAGCGATGAATCTGGCGATGAGGGTTTTATTTGAACAATGCTGTGGGATAATGTGTTGAGTCTGGAAAAGCTGCGAATGTCTACGGAGAAGTACATGGTGGTTAGATCGAAAGCATGTTAGGTGACACTTGGGTACTTGGGAAGAGGGTCATTTCGATGGTTCATGAACATGTGAGTCTCTATGTTTTCAAACCTCTTTCTCTGGTTTAGTCTTCTATTTGTTTGAGGGCAAGCAAAGGCTAAGTCTGGGGGAGTTGATATATCATGGTTTTTACCCCTTTTAGGCCATGATATAAGTCTGTTTTATAGAGTCTTTGTAGTATTTTGGAGTCTTTTAGAGTCTTTTACAGGTTATGGCACGTTGGGAGCATTATTGGAGATATTGGAGCTTTCTGGAGCATTTGGAGCAAAGCAGAAGTTCGTGTTGCTGAGAACCCGATATGAAGCCTTGGTATCGATCGATACTGGCTAGTATTGATCGATACCCATCGCAGCAAGACACGACCCGCGAGTTTTCCAAGACTTGAAGAATTGCAAAAGTGCCTAGAAGTCTTTAATATTTACAAGAAGACCCCAATTCGTGTTTTAGGTTATTTTCAGCCACTTTGTTGGCTATGCTTTATTTTACTTTGGTTTAAGAGAGAACTTGGCGAGAGAGACAAGTCTGAATCTCCCTTCGTCCGAGATCAGATCTCAACACCTCCTGTTACTCTTTCTTATTTTTTATTGAGTATTTATTCAAACATGTTTATTGTTTCAATCTCCATGTCTGAGTAGATCACATGTTAGGTTTGGGGTTTTCTCATAGGGATTTCTTTGAATGATAGGTTGATTATTTTCTTAGGGTTCACAATCTGAATTAGTTCTTCACCTTAGGTTGTTCTCAAAGCTAATTCTGGATTGATCACCTAGAACTTAAATCTTAGGATAATTGATTAGGCACGAGAGTGCGATTAATTACCTGATTGAACCTAGGGTGAGCAAATTGATTATTCGCAAAGAGATTTGGTTTAATTGATTTGTGAATTGATTTGTGAACATATCAAACCTGAACTTTAAAGCTGATTTAGACTTTAGGATTCGCAAAGAGATTTGGAATTCCTAGGATTTAGATTTAGATAGCTTTCGCAACGAGAGTTGGCTAGCTATACCTTAGTGATTTGAGTTCAAGAACAGCGCGTAATATGAACCCTGATTAGCTAGTTTAATTGCATTCATTGATTTCCTGAGAAATACCCTGAACCTATCTTTCTCCAACTGAATTTACAACACTTTTACTTGCATACTTGTTTTCAATTACATCTTTTGATTTAGCGTATTTTGGATCTATACAATCTATTGTGTGATAACTGAGTTATTGTGTTCGACCCCTGATTTACTGCATCAACTGCTTTAGTACTATTTAGGGTATTAATTTGAGCATATCACCTTCCCCGGAACCCAACACTTCCCCACAATCCTCCCTCGGATCGCGGTAAGAGTTGTTTCCAGATTCTTCTGTGAATCTCTCTTTTTCGGTGGTTTATGCCTTAGGCAAGATTCTCCCTCTTTCGCAGAGAGTTTCTCCCTTGGGCGAGGTTAGTTTAGCTGGATCAGAACTTAACCGCTTCAAGTTTGGCCAAGTCCTGGCCGATTCATATCCGATCCCCAAGCCACTTGTCTTAAACCGTGATCATTTCTATCCGACTAACTTCCAACCCGTGTAAAGTTATTACGAATATCCGGCCAGGATTATCTAACCATGGCCGGTAAGCGATTATGAATAATAAACCAAGTACAACGATTAAGATAGACCAAGTGTGCATCTAGATCGATCTTGAGACTTTCTGGGTAAACTGATAGTCTAGATCCGAACACTTATGCCGCCGGTAATGCACTCACCTTAGCCAAGCCTTTGGATTAAGGCACTTGACCGCCACGATCCTTATTCCTGCGTTCTGATTTCCCTTGGTTTGATCTTCACGATCGAACTAGCCCTTTCTCTCTCTCGGCTAACTTTTCTCTTGATATCGCCTTAGATTCTCGGCTAAATTTCTCTCTTCTCTAGATATTGCCTTAGTCTCTCGGCAAGATCTCCTTTCTTGTGTAGATTCGTGGTGATGCCTGATTTCTATAAACCATCATCCTTATATAGAATTTGGATGGGTGTCTTTTACCAAAAGCCACCCTTTAGGTCGAACGGATGCGCTGATTAGTCGAACAGGTGCAACCCTTCGGCTAAATAACCGCCCAACTGTCCCGCACACTTGATATGTGCGATCACCCTTTACCTTGTCAGCTATATTCGGCTAGCTAGCTTCCCAGTCTACCCAGCTAGTTTACCATAGCTTATCAGTCGAACAGCTAACTTCTTAGCCGACCAGCTAGTTTACAACTTGGCCAGCTTGACCCAACTGTTGAACACTTGCCACAACTGGACTGAGCTTCGCGTCAGCTAATCCAGCTAGTCTAGCTCAGCTAATTCAGCTAGTAGTTCAGCTAATTCAGCTCGTCCAGCTGATTAGTTCAACTAGTTTATCCCATTTTTCCCCAGCTAAGTCATTCGGTCTGTTTCTCAGCCTCGACTAAGCCTTTCCTGATCCTTCCAGGCATTTCTTATCCCAAAACAAATCGGCCCATCGTAACTTCGCGGAACGCGGTCGTTACAGACCCGGTCTGCCCAACCTCTCTTATAAATACTCTAGACCTAATTACTTTTTGATCAATTTTTTCTTAAGCAAAAACACATCCTTTTAAGAGTTCTAATGGATTTGTAAGAGAGATCTTCTTTTATTTATGTAATTTAAGCTTTGATCCATTATTTCCATCATCTATCTCTTATTTCTTAATCATCTAATCATATAACCATGGGATTTAACATGTTTTTCATGGGATTTGTTGGGTTCTTAATGATTAGTGAGTAGTCTCTTTGAATGTAGGGATGGGGTTGATTTAGGATGATCCAATGGTTAATTTATGATGCTTAGGATTAGACTTATTGATTTCCCTTCTTGCTAAGTGATCTTAATGCTAGATTAGGCTTGAGAGAGCTAATCTAGATCTTAGGAAATTTTACACCCACAAGGTGTTTGATGAAATTCCCCAAAGAGCTTAGTAAGAGATAAACATTCTTAACCAATGAGAGTATTTGTTTAAGGTGTTTATTAATTGATTTGAATATTGATTTTAATGCTTGTTAATCATCTTATCACAAGTCAGAGTTTGTTCTTGATTTGGTGATTAGCAAAGTGATTAATGTCTTGAGAGAGGATTAGTCATTTTTAGTGATCATAATCTAGGGATTAGCATATTGTGTGTGTTTGAGCATCATAGATTTGCTATAAGGTCACTCTAATTCCATAACCTCATCCTTGGGTTCGCCTTTTTATTGCATTTAACCTCGTTTAGTATTGCTAGTTCTTGTTTATTGCTTTTAAATTTGGATTAACTTGTTAGACTAAACATAAAAACCAATTGTCTTGCTTGAATTAAGTAGTTCTATGAATTCTTAGTGATTGGTACTTAACCCATTTGGATTCGATACCTCTTATGCTACATAGCACCTAGAGTAATTGATTATAGACACGATAAAAACCTACTATCATCGAGCTTCATACGTAGCATCTTATGTTCCCTCTATATTCCTTTACAAGATTTAGTTGTGCGAGTTTCGACTCTCATAGTTTGACGCCGTCTGTGGGGAATTAGAAGTTCTTACTAGCAGAAATTACCGAGAACGAAATCTGAAAAGATGTCTAGAGACGAACGAAGGAGTGAAGACGACATGAACGTCTTGCCATGTTTACCGATTGAGATCTCCAGCCACCAGAGCCAGCCCTGTAGAATTGGAGGCCACAAGCCCAACATAAATTATGGGCCGAAATGTTTTTTAAAAAGTTTGTAAAAATTATGTTTGTAAATTTTTTATAAAAATTGTCAGTTTGGAGAATCGAAATTTTGAACTCTATATAGGAATTCATAACAAATACCACTACACTACAATAACTTTTTGCCAATTTATGACCGAAAAATTATATGTATTATTTAGGGCCACAAGCTAGTGTTTGTGTCAATTGTGTCCAGGGCCGGCACTGCCAGCCACCAACCACCAACATGATCTCCGACAACGCAACCGGTCTAAGACAAAAAGCTAAGTTTTATTATAATCAAGTTCAATTGTCTTCTTTATCGTGAATTGATTCTGCATCCAATCACAAGATATCCTGGCTGTTCTCTTTACATGCTCCTTCGTCGAATTGCATGCGAAGACACGAAAAAAAAAAGAAGGTTTTTCTCATTCAAATTTAATTGTTGGTTTAGAGTAACCAATTGGTATAATCTAATGCTAAACCAATTCACGCTTGATTGTACACACATAAAAAAAAAATCAAGTTATGTGGTCTTCTTTTTACGCATCTTTTCCTCCAATGGCAGGTAAAAAAAAAAATTTCCGATGAGAACTGACGACTCTGCTCTTAATTTTGCGAAGCCGATGACCACACGACCACGTTCCATGGAGTCCTTGGCCGAAAGATCAGAAGTTTTTGTTGCAATCCGCAAATCCTCAGTGCCGATCTCTGAAGAAGAAGTACAAAAATCCAGCAGAAGACGACGCCGCTCACCTTCTCCGTCGTCGATCTCATCATCGATCTCCATCTTATTCGCCGTAAATGCCGCACATGAGCAGGGAGAGAATCCGCGAGCACCACCACCTCCGTTCAGCACCCTCGCACCGTCGATCAGAAGGTTTTGTTCCATCACCGCAAACAACACAGCACCACCTCCGTCTGCGATATCCTCCACCGACCTTCGATCTGAATTTTCCCGACCACCGATCTGCTCCCTTATTCTGATTCAGATTCTCATCTTGAGCCCATATCTCCACCACTCGGACTCTCCAGAGCTCTGCCTTCGCCAAATGCCACCGGATTCGCACGTATCGACGTCGACGAAATCCAACGCCGACCTGCAGTAAAACCAAGCTTTAAAAAAAAAGAGAGGAAATTTAAGTTCTCTGCTTCACGACACCAGTAAAGGAAGAGGAGGAGCTGATTGGGATACTTAATACGACATCGTCACAGAAAGATCCAAGGAAGATACCACTCATCATCATCATCTTCTCGTATCATCAATAATCAAGACCTATCACCACACAACGGATTCAGAATCTTACACGAATCAAGATCAGATTCATGGAGAAAGCAAAAAAAAAAAAAAGAAGAGAAGGAAGAGTATTAGCTTTTATGAAACTGAACTTCTATTATATAAAGACTGAGTCTCACAAGGGGATGACACATCATCAATCCTCTCCATGACACATCAGCTTTAAAAATTAATAAAAAATAAACATTTTAATTTTGACACATTTTCTAAAAAAATTTTTGTTAATATCTTTGAACTCTTGTACAAATTCATTTTGTTGATCAATTAATATAACATTTCAACCCAAAAAAAAAATTAAATTAAATTAAATTTTCATAACATTTAAATTTAACTTACATAAACTTTGTTCAAAAAAAAAGAATTACATAAACTATATAGACGACAAAGTAGGATTTAATGATAATGACATAGATAAGCAAGTTTAATTTGGCTGATAAATGAGATAGAGTGGATTGATCGGGTTATGATTGATGAATGTTTTTTGATAATTTTTTGTGAGACTTCGAAAACTTATTAAAATAGAGTGGATTGGTGGGATATTATTTGTTCTAATTTGACCATAAAGCTAAAATTAAAAAAATGAAGGCCGAAGACAGAAAAATTAAGAACCGAAGGCATAAGAATCAAATCGAAGAAAAATGAAGATAAAAAATAACTTTCTAATTGTCAAATGACATTAATATTTCTTATTTCCGATAAATCAGGTAGCTTTTCAATAGAATTCAGTTCAAATAATTTTTTTTAATTGGTTTGAAAAAATATTAGTTTAACTCAGCGAAATCTATATGTTTTTCAAACCATTTTTCTAAATTCAAAACCGTAAATGGGACTGGTTGATTTGCGGTGCTACTTAATTTACGAAAGTTTTAAACATATTTTGAAGAAAGGTTTGTTGTTCCAACTAGAGGGGTGAAAGGAGGTAGGATTGCGAGAATTGTAAACTTAAGATGGCAAAAGAATTTATGAGTGGCAAGGTTGTCGAGCCACTTTCATCGAGCAACGATATCAGATTTCTGGGAAAATACAGAGCCACTTTTCCATTCTCGATCAGCCTTATACAGATTTCATCGGAAGCTAAAGACTCTAAAACCTCTCCTTCGAGCTCTCAACAAGGATAAGTATGGTGACATCGTCAAGAAAACAAAAGATGCGTACGTCTTGCTGTGTGAGAAACAAAACCAGGCCTTGATCAGGCCATCACAGGAAAACGCAGCCGCGGTAAAGACAGCAGCGGAAAAGTGGAATCATTATGCTGCAATAGAAGAAGAATTCTTTGGCCAAAAATCGTGAATCTCTTGGTTGCGATATGGAGACCAGAATACAAAGTTTTATCATCGTATAACCACTACACGGAAGGCAAAAAATTCAATAAAACTCTTGCTGAAGGAAGATGGGAGCTCAATATCTGATCTATCTGAGATTAAAGATGAGGTTCTAAACCATGTAAGGAAGTCTCTCCAAAAAGAAAATCATCTTCCGGCTTCGGATCTAACACTAGAGTCCCTCGAAGCTCTTATCCCATTCCGATGTTCTCCGGCGAATGCTGAAAATTTGATCAAATGTGTCTCCGAGACGGAAATCAAAGAAGCTCTCCACTCTATGCCGCTGAACAAAATGCCAGGCCCCGACGGCTATACAGCTGAGTTCTTCATAGCCGCTTGGAATATTGTGGGACGTGATTTATCGGTAGCAATTGAATCATTTTTCAGGTTTGGATTTATGCCAAAGGGAGTCAATGGTACGATGCTCTGTCTTGCCCCGAAAATAACGTCACCTCAAACGGTATTGGACTACAGACCCATAGCTTGCTGTAACCTTGTTTATAAACTCATTTCGAAGATCATCGCAAATCGGCTTAAAACGGTTCTGCCTGAAGGAATGGTCCCAAACCAGAGTGCATTTATCAAAGGTAGACTCCTTCTAGAAAATGTTTTACTTGCTACTGAGCTTGTAAAGGACTACCATAAGAACGACATAGCCCCGAGATGTACGTTGAAATTAGATATCGCAAAAGCCTTTGATACGGTTCGTTGGGATTTCATAATTAAGACGCTGCAAGCTATGGGTTTTCCTGAAATATTTGTTATGTGGATTCATAACTGCATATCTACAGCCTCCTTTTCGGTCCTAGTAAATGGAGAACTAGATGGTTTCATTACAAGCTCCCGAGGGTTAAGGCAAGGATGTTCTCTTTCCCCATACCTCTTTGTGATTGCTATTAATATTCTCTCTCTCTTGTTGAACAAAGCTGCAAATGAAGAGAAGATTGGCTTTCACCCTTGCTGCAGTGAGCTGCTCATAACTCACTTAAGTTTCGCGGATGACATGCTGATTTTTCTGGATGGATCTTCGCAATCACTAAGAGGGGTTATAGACGTGCTTTCTTTTTTTGAAAAAGAATCAGGTCTTGCGATTAATCCTGCCAAATCAGCTTTATTTATGGCGGGACGAACTCTCAACTCGATATCGGAGGCTGCTCAATCTCTGAGAATCCCTTTGGCAACCTTACCTATCCGTTATCTCGGGTTACCACTCACGACTAAGAGCATGACAAAAGTGACTATGAACCATTAGTGGACAGGGTTCGAAAACGCATGACTTCATGGTCCAGTACGTCACTATCCTTTGCTGGTAGATTGCAGCTAATTAAATGTGTCATTGCTAGTATAACAAATTTCTGGTGCTCCGCTTTCCGTTTACCGAAGCGATGTTTTGACACAATTGAAAGCATGTGTTCAACTTTTCTTTGGTCGGGAAATCCTACTTCTACACATAAGGCGAAGGTAGCTTGGGATGATGTATGCAAACCAAGGAAAGAAGGGGGTCTGGGTATTCGAAAACTGATTGACACATCTCGGGTATTCTCACTTAAGCTTATATGGTTGTTGTTCCAAAATTCGTCATCGCTATGGGTTGCCTGGACAAGACAGTATCTACTCCGTAATTCTTCATTTTGGGATGTCCCAATAAACTCTCGAGGATCATGGATTTGGAGAAAACTTCTCAAGCTTCGCCCGTTAGCGGCAAAGTTCTTGAAACATGATGTAAGGAATGGAGAAAATACATATTTTTGGTTTGACAATTGGCTTAATTTGGGCAGGCTAATCGATATTGGAGGAGAATCAGGGACTAGAAATTTGGGTATCCCTCGTCAAGCAATGGTCGCAAATGCGGTAAATGGACAGATCTGGTCAATTCGTAGATGTCAGAATCTCGAACTCCAACGGGTGACGGACATGATAAACTCAATAACGCCCCCTACTCAATCAGCGGGCAAAGATGTGGTTATGTGGAGAAATAAGGGAAACAATTACAAAAATCATTTCGCATCTAAACAGACATGGGAGAACATTCGTCAACCGGGAGTTTCGGTTTGGTGGAGTAATGTAATTTGGTTCTCCCAAGCAATCCTGGGAATTGCTTTCATCACATGGCTAGCAATGAGGGATAGATTATCGACGGGAGACAAAATGAGAGCTTGGGGCTATCATTAACCATGTCTTTTCTGTGGGGAACGAAACGAAACAAGAAACCATTTGTTTTTTGCTTGCCCATACTCATTCACAATATGGGATGCACTAACTTCGAAGCTTCTACGTGGCAGACAAAACCCGGATTGGACTCTTACAACAAGAGAAGTCTCAAAAAAGAGAGGTAACAAGTGTGACGATATCATTCTAAAATTGGTATTTCAAGCGTCAATTTATAGAGTTTGGCAAGAAAGAAACGGACGCCGTCATCAAAGACGTCAAAACTCCGCACTCTCCCTCATGCACATGATATTACGGGATGTAAATCATCGCCTTCGTTCACTATATCCGGACCAAGCCCTCATCGAAAACATGAAAATGTTAAAACGATGGGAAGAATTAACACCCCTCACGTGAGATCTACTGTCACTTGTTTTTTGGTTTCTGATTAGACTTAATATTCCTGTTCTAAGCATTTGAATCTTGCAAAAT
>PKML01053496.1:0-59623 GCA_002933935.1 Eutrema yunnanense
TATGTAACACTCTAGTCATTTCACAACGTTTTTGTGCTATTTGAGTAATTATCTCTTCTACATATATGAAGTTTCCGTCAACATTCATACTGATTACAATCCAGATTCACCCATGATCTAGCTGTATGTGCAAAACCAAAGGAAGTTCCAAAACAACCAAGAAGCCGAGCTAGTAATGGCAAAACCTTTAATCACTTATACAAATTGAACTAAATTTATGTAACTTTAAAAGAAGTAGAAAGGTTATGGTCTACATTCCTTTGGTCGGGGCAGGAGTTAAACCCAAAGTGTGACGCCCCAACCCCGTCTGCTCGAAAGAACCAGACGAATCGGCCGAGCCACCCTCAAACACCGTCTCCTTAACCTCTTAAAAGACGATGTGTTTGGCTAACCATAACTTATTACGTGGATATCCACTCTCTGAATAATACTCTTTATTAAATCCCATATAAATGTCTAACAAAATCCAACAAAAATCTTAAATAAACCGAAGCAAATAACAAGTAATTGTCTTTAAAACAAAATAACTGAAAAGCCAAATAAAACCCAAAATGAGAACTTTCAAACTCCCAAAACAGCGCACCAAACTGGACTCACTCATCCAGTTCCTCATACTCAACATCATCAACCACATTATCATACTCACCTACAAGAAGAGAGAGAGGGGTGAGTAAATGGGATTACTCAGCGAGAACTAAACCGAGATCCATTCACCACACCCACTCATATTAAACTAATACGCCAAGAATAAATATAAACAAGTAATCAAACATCACGCTCTACAAATGCACACACAACTACACAAACACGAAAAGCACCCACTTGTGATCCTCGACCCCGCCTGCCCGAAGGAACCAGACGAATCGATATGCCACCACACTCACACACACACGATCACACAGACCTCCACGAGGTTCGCCACTCCTCCCGGCGTTGAGAACCGTCATGTACTCCTGATTTAGGTGTTTTCACACACTTCGTCAATTAATAACTAAAGTGCACACTACTGCAATCATAACAGTATGCTACTGCAATCATAACAGTATGTCTATGTAGTACTTTAGGATCGAATCCACAAAGACCAAGGTTACACTACGATTCTCACAAGATGAAAATAAGCTAAGATAATAATAAGGGTTGAATTTCAAAGTAATGAAAATAATTAAAAGCGGTGTAAATTCAATGGGAGAAAAACGCTAGGTTGAGGGTTTCTTCGCGGGAATCCAGAGATCATGAATCAGATAACTACAAGCGAAACCCACAAAAAGATAAATCCCTATATATGTCTAATTCAATGATTCATGGATCCCGTTGAAACCATAAACCTAACTATGTAACTACTCATACATGGCAACAAAGAACAAGCAAGGAGATAGAGAGAAACTCATAATAAATAAATAAAGAGATGAAAGGGTTTAGAATTCTTCTCAATAGATGCAGAGATTCTTCTCCAAGCTTACAATATCAATCACTAAAAGTCTTAATAGAATAGAGAGCAGTAAAAAGAGAGATAGCCTAAAAATTGGCTGAGAATAAAGTATAAATAGGGTTATGGGCGAATTATGTCAGAATAGGCAATTTAAAGGGCAAAACAGGAAAATCAGAAATTTCTTTTTCCTTCTCGTCGATTTGCATCGATCGATTTTGGACTTTCTGGGCCTGTTCTATCGATCGATGCACTCCTTGCATCGATCGCTTCTGGCTCTTCGGAGGGTGATGCATCGATCGACTTCAATTGTGCATTGCTCGCCTTTGAACTTTCTAAGCATGTTGCATCGATTGATTTTGGTTCTTCTGATGGTGTTGCATCGATCGATTCTTGCTTTTTTCGTACCATTCCATGTGTTTTTGCCCACGTAACTCCAATTACTTCCTTAAACGACTTTTTACCTGATATAACTAAATAAAGCACTAAAAGACTCTAGAAACGGACTTTGACTCGATAAAATACGCAAAACAAAAACCAAAACATGTGCTAGAAAACGGTAAAAACCAAGCATATCAATTCCCCTAGACTTAGTCTTTTACTTGTCCTCAAGCAAACAAAAAACTAAGCAAGAAGACAATTTTTTGTAAAACACGGAGACTCACATTCCCTTTAGAACTCTGCAATGACAATTACCTTAGTAATCCATGTATTGCCAAACTAGCTCTAGATCAAACTACCATGTACTTTTCTGCAAACATCGCAGCCTCCCAGATTCAACTCATTATTTCGTAGAATAATCAAAAGCCATTATTGTTGGGTCTCATCAAAGATTATAGTGCCAAGAACCTTCTAGATTCTTTCCCTTTCGATATCGTGACGAGACAACAACACAACCTTTGGTACTTTTTCCCTCCCCCAGACTTATTATTTTCTCATTTTCTTTCCGTAGGGTCAATGGGTGATGGAACGCGAGTATTGATGGTTTTTGCCACCGAATCCCCGGTTCATTTTAGTGCCACCCTTTTATTCTAAGGTGTAGGCGAATAGTGGTATCTCTGGAAATTTTCCTAACCTCGCTTCCAACCTTAGTGTGATCATCTCTTTCGAAGTAAAATAATGGGATCGATGGAAATTTTCCTATCCCTTTACTCGAAAGAAAATCATTTCATCTTTTATGCTTTTTATTATAAATAAGAGAGAGGAGTACCATACTTTCACACATGTCGCCTTGTTAGATACGAATGAGGAGTCAAGCTCTGAAGACACTAATCACAATGATGAGGTAAGAGTAAGAGCTCATAAACTAGCTCAAGCTTTTTGAATTTTTCTGGAAACATGGATGCCTCTGATTAACTGCTGAGCCTTTAGATTTTTCATTAGTCTGATCTAAAACTAGTCCTGCAAGAATGGTCACTTAGATGCAAAATCACATAAAAATTCAAAGGTCGTGATCATAATCTCCAACAAGTTTTGACTCAATAAAACAGAATAACTAAAAAGAAAACATCAAAATGACTCAAAAGAGAAAACGAAAGAAAGAAAATAGCGTTAGTAACGATAAAGACCCTCCCCCAGACTTACTTCACATCGTCTCGGTGTGAAAATAAATCAAGAAGAAGGCAAAACAAACTCAACGAATATGAAATAAAACAAAAAGAAAATGTACCAGTGGGTTGCCTCCCACCAAGTGTTTTTTTTTTAAGTCATTAGCTTGACTTAATAGCCTATTAGGCGTGAGATGGATCAACAAGGGGAGTAGTTTCTTCTCCATCGATCTCTACGTCAGCGAGGTATGGCTTTAGGCGCTGACCATTAACCACAAACTCATTTCCTGTAGCGCCCAACAACACCACAACTCCGTAAGGTCTCACCTCCTTGATTGTGAATGGTCCAGACCATCTCGATCTCAGCTTTCTTGGAAAAAGTTTAAGGTGAGAGTTGAAAAGCAACACCTGATCATTTGCAGCGAAGTTCCTGGGAATGATCTTCCTGTCATGATAGGTCTTGGTCTTCTCTTTGTAAATCTTCGAACTCTCATAGGCCATGTGACGAATCTCTTCTATCTCGTGTAGTTGCATCGTCCATCTTTCGGAAGCAGATTTGATGTCAAAGTTCAACAACTTTACAGCCCATGCTGCCTTGTACTCGAGCTCCACAGGAAGATGACACGATTTTCCATAGATAAGATGGAATGGTGTCGTGCCCAAAGGTGTTTTGTAGGCGGTCATGTACGCCCAAAGAGCGTCATCCAGGTTTGTAGCCCAATCTTTCCTCGTTGTGTTTACGGTCTTTTGCATGATACCCTTGATCTCCCTGTTGGAAATTTTGACCTGTCCACTCGTCTGCGGATGATAAAGAGTGGCTACCTTATGCTTGACTCCATGCTTCTTCAAGAGCCCTTCAAAGATCTTGTTGATGAAATGAGACCCACCATCGCTGATCACCACTCTAGGCACACCAAACCTTGGAAAAATCACATATTTGAACATCGTTAAGACCACCTTGGCATCATTCGTTGGGATAGCTAGCGCTTCAACCCATTTAGACACATAGTCGACTGCAACGAGGATGTATTGATTTCCATAAGAGGATGGAAAAGGACCCATGAAATCAATTACTCACACATCGAACACTTCAACCTCCAAGATAAAATTTTGTGGCATTTCGTTCCTCTTGCTAATATTTCTCTGCCTCTGGCACGAATCACATTTGGAGATGAAAGCATGTGCATCGCAAAACATGGTTGGCCACCAGAAACCGGCATGCAGAGCTTTGGATACTGTCTTGAACGTGTCAAAGTATCCAACATATTTCGAACCATGATAGTGGAAAAGAATACCAGGAATTTCATCCTCTGAAACACATCTCTGAAAGATACCATCTGAACATTGCTTGTATAAGTATGGTTCGTCCCAAAAATAACGTCTGATGTCTCGCAAGAACTTTTTCTTCTTGTTCCCAACAAAGTCAGTTGGGTCCTTCTCTTATTGCTTTCACACCATCTAACTAATTTACACACACTAACCACACAACAAGGTTATCATTCAAGCATGATGGTTCTTCATCTAATGATCTCTTAACCATATTCGTTTATAAGATGTAGATCTAACATATGCATCAAACAAACGTGCCCGTACTTCGTAGCACGCAGCATACCGGAGTATACTTAGACCTAACATACCATAAGAAGACAAGAGCATACAGAGAAAAGCCTAGATCTAATCCTCACCTTAGCCACTGATTGACAACACGATTGCAGATGCTCCTGAGGATCAAATCGATTATCCTTCAACCGAGAGCTATATCCACGTGTCCTTTGGATCTCTGCAAAGTTTAAGGTTGATCCAGATTGATTTGCCTATCCAAACAACTCAACTCGCTAGACTGGTCTAACATGTGCGCTGCGCAGAATAGTGTCGGTAAAACTAATATAACTTCCAAACCACAAGGTAGAACACTGAGATATTTCACAGAGACTTAGCTCTAATGGTAAAAAACCTCCTTACCAAATATCAGCTTGATCGGATAACTACCGAACCTCCATATCGGTTTCTTCTCTCATTGGTCGCAGATCCACACTTCACAGATCAGGCCTGGGAAAACATTCATAACTTTCATATCACAACTCCGAATAATAATACACTTTCGGCGTTGGATAGATTAGAGAGTCAAAGAAGTACTCACCAAGTTTCAGATCGTTTGGATCTGGTTTGATCATTCGTTCCTCCTTTCTACCAGAACGGGTTTGATCTGCCTTTCCTTGCCTTCCGGTGGCTACGATGGATTCTCCTTCAAGGTGATTCGCCGGTGGTTTCTCAGAGATGATTTCAACAGGGCTTCATTGCAAGAATGCTCTGCTTTCTCTCTTCCACGAGTTCTTTGTATTAATAGAGGTGAAGGGACTCTAGGGTTAGGGTTTTCTATTAGTTTTATGGGTTTTTGGTTGTTGGGCCTTTGGAGTAATGATATGCTCAAATTAATACCTAAAAAGTACTAAAGCAGTTGCTGCAGTATATCAGGGGTCGAACACAAGAACTCAGAGAAATCGCACAATAGATTGAATAGTATCGAATCAAGCTAAGCAAATAAGATGAAACAAAAACAATAAGCAGTAAATGAGTTGTGAATTCAATGGAGAGAATATAGGCCTAGGGTATTTCTCAGGAAATCAATGAATGCAGACTAACTAATTAGGGTTCAGGTTATGCACGATTCTAGAACTCAAATCACGAAAGTAGAATTGATCAACTGTCGTTGCGAAAATTATCTAAATCTAAACTTAAGAATTTCAAATCTCTTTGCAAATTCCTAAGAATAAATCAGCTTTAATTTCAGGTTTGGAATTTTCACAAATCTATTAAACCAAATCTCTTTGCGAATAATCAATTTGCTCACCTTAAGTTCTATCAGATTACTCAATTTCACTGTCGTGCCTAATCGATTAACCTAAGATCTAAGTTCTAGGTGATCAATCTAGAATTAGCTTTGAGAACAACCTAAGGCGAAGAACTAATTTAGATTATGAACCCTAACAATAAATCAACCTAACATTCAAAGAAATCCATGTGAGAAAACCCTAAACCTAAAGTGGATCTACACAGACATGGAAATTGAAGCAATAAACATGTTTGAATAAATCATCAAATAAAATAGAAAGAGTAATAAGAGGGTTCGAAATCTTCTCTCGGACGAACAGAGTTTCAGACTTGTCTCCCTTCAAAAGCTCTCTCACAAATCCAGAATAAAATAAAGCGTAGCCAACAAACTGGCTGTAAAATCCTATTAAATAACATAAATCATGTTTTGGGCCTTCTTGTAAATATTAAAGTCTTATGGACCAAATTGCAATTCTTCAACTCTTCATAAGTCGCGGCCCGTGTTTTGCTGTGGAGAGGTATCGATCGATACTAGGCAGTATCGATCGACACT
This sequence comes from Eutrema yunnanense, assembly GCA_002933935.1. Classification (NCBI taxonomy): domain Eukaryota; kingdom Viridiplantae; phylum Streptophyta; class Magnoliopsida; order Brassicales; family Brassicaceae; genus Eutrema; species Eutrema yunnanense. The sequence continues at coordinate 6,359 of PKML01053496.1, forward strand.
GATCGTGAAATCGGGTACTCAGCAACACGAACTTCTGCTTTGCTCCAAAATGCTCCAGAAATCTCCAATATCTCGAATTATGCTCCAAACGTGCTAAAACCTGTAAAAGACTCTAAAAGACTCCAAAATACTAGAAAGACTCTATAAAACAGACTTATATCATGGCTTAAAAGGGGTAAAAACCATGACATATCAACTCCCCCAGACTTAGCGTTTGCTTGCCCTCAAGCAAATAGAAGACTAAACCAGAGAAAGAGGTTTGAAAACACGGAGACTCACCTATTCAGGAACCATCGCAAAGATCATTTTCCCAAGCACCCAAATGTCACCTAACCATCTTTTGATCTAACCACCATGTACTTCTCCGTAGACATTCGCAGCTTTTCCAGACTCCACACATTATCTCGCAGCATTGTTAAAATAAACCCTCATCGCCAGTTTCATCACTGCAGCCAATGTTCAAGAACCTTCTAGATTCTTTACCATACAATATCATGACAAGGAACCATCCAATTTCACACTTTTTGTATCACTTTCTCTCCCCCAGACTTATTTCTTATTATGTTCTTCCTTTTTTTTTTAGATTTGCATATACACATCAAGGTCCGAAACGCGAGTATTGATGGTGTTTGCCACCGAATCCCCGGTTCTTCCCTCTCTATGTATCAAAGGTTTAGGCGAATAGTGGTATCACGGAAAATTTTCATAACCTCGCTTTCAACCTTTGTGTGATCATTCCCTCTTAAGTAGAATAATGGTATCGCTGGAAATTTTCCTAGCCCTCTACTCAGAAGAAAATCATTTCAATATTTTATGCTCTTATTTATCAACTTATAACAGGGGAGAGAGATACTATTACTTTAAACATATGGGTTCCTTTGTCAGATATGAATGATGAATCAAGTTCTGTAAACACTAACCACATCGATGAAGTGCAAAAATTTGGCTCAGGCTTCAGAAGAACTCTGCTGGAGACATGGATGTTTTCTAGTCAACTGGTCAGTCCTTGGATTTTTCATTAGTCGATCTAGAGCTGATCCTGCAACACTGGTCACTCAAAAACAAAATCAAAACAACAATTCAAGCACATTATCATCATCTCCAACAAGTTTTGACTCAATAAAACGCTTTTGACTCGATAAAACAACTGACTCTAGGAAAAACAAACACAATGTCAGCAGACACCTCCCCCAGACTTAAACAATCTTGTCCCCAGTCTTATCTAGCCTAGAGTAGGTAAAAGAAAACAAAAGAACAGAATAGAATTCAGAAAAATAAGACGTTACTGTGCTGGAACATCTGGTATCGATCGACACACGGCCTGGTATCGATCGATACCAGGCTTAAATCGATATGATGAACTGTCTCATTCGCGATTGGTGTCGACCGATACCACTATGGTATCGATCGATACTGAGGCGATTTCGAGTTTTGATCCTTGTTAATCCTGACACAAACACATAACGAACGAAAAATAAAAAGAAAAACGACTCAAAAACAGACTCACCAGTGGGTTGCCTCCCACCAAGCGCTCGTTTAACGTCAGTAGATTGACTGTAACACCATTCAGGTTGTGGGTGCATCATCCAAAGGCATTATCTGCCCTGTTGGAATCTCGGCTTTCGCCCAATAGTGTTTCACCCTCTGTCCATTGACAGTAAATTCATCGCCTGTAGGACTAATCAGCACGACAGCACCATGTGGTCTGACCTCCTTGATTGTGAAGGGACCTGACCAACGAGAACGCAGTTTACCAGGAAACAATTGCAAACGAGAGTTATACCGAAGTACCTGGTCGTTCGGCTCGAAATGTCTGGAGATGATCTTTTTATCATGATAGGCCTTAGTTCTCTCCTTGTACAGCTTCGAGTTCTCGTAGGCGTGGTGCCTAATCTCATCCACCTCGTTCAGCTGAATCAATCTCCTCTCTGTTGCAGGCTTGATGTCAAAGTTCAGCAACTTCGTCGCCCATGCAACCTTGTGCTCTATCTCCACTTGAAGGTCGTACAGCAAGTGGAACGGTGTAGTACCCAGTGGTGTCTTGAAATCAGTCCTGTAAGCCCATAGCGCGTCATCCAGCTTCTTAGACCAATCCTTCCTAGAACCACCCAATGTCTTCTCCAAAATTTCCTTGATCTGCGTGTTGGAGACCTCGACTTGCCCACTGGTCTGAGGGTGATATGGAGTAGCCACGTGATGATTTACACCATACTTTTTCAGCAACCTCTCGAAAATTTTGTTGATAAAGTGAGAACCACCATCACTTATCACAATTCGAGGTACTCCAAATAGAGGGAAAATGATGGTCTTAAACAGCTTAACAACCACCGAAGAATCATTTGTTCTGCTAGCAATCGCCTTCACCCATTTGGACACATAATCTACAGCAACAAGGATGTATCAGTTCTTGTGTGACGAGGGACGGGACCCATAAAATCGATGCCCCAACAATCGAAAACTTCAACCTCAAGGATGAAATTTTGTGGCATCTCATGTCTCTTGCTGATCTTCCCTCTCCTCTGACAGACATTACACTGTGAGATATAAGCATTCGCGTCTCTGAACATAGTAGGCCACCAGAAGCCTTCTTGAAGAACTTTGGACACCGTCTTGAAAGTAGCAAAATGACCAGCATACTCAGATTCATGGCAATGAAAAAGAATTGTTGGCACCTCAGAGTCTGCAACGCATCTTCTGTAGATACCATCTGAGCAGTGCTTGTATAGATACGACTCATCCTAGAAGAACCTCTTCATCTCGCGCATAACCTTCTTCCTAGCATACTTTGTGGGATACCTTGGCTCAGTCTCTACAGCAAGGTAGTTGGCAATTTCAGCGTACCATGGTCGTGCAGGACTAGAGACATCAGCTAGATATACATCATAAGAGTCGAGGTGCTCTGCAAGCAAAATAGGTCCAGGTCTCGACGGGTATCGATCGACACTAGGTGAGTATCTATCGATACCGAAAGTCTGCACTTCTGAAAATTACAGATTTTCGGGATAAAAGTCTTGAAGCTGAGCTTCAATGAAGTAAATACCTTCCTCTGGCAGGAAATCATCAATAGGAATGACTTCATCGACCTTTAATCGCGATAAATGGTCAGCAACGCCATTCTCAATTCCTCTCTTGTCCTTGATCTCGATGTCGAACCCTTGAAGTAAAAGAACCCATCGACATAGACGAGGCTTGAGGTCTTTGTTCTTCAGCAGGTATTTGAGAGCAGCATGGTCTGTGTGAACAATAACCTTGCTCCCAATCAAGTAGGACCGTAATTTCTCACAAGAGAAAACAACTGCAAGTAACTCCTTCTCAGTGGTGCTGTAATTTCGCTGAGCATCATCCAACGTCATACTGACATAGTAAATAGCATGGAGCTTCTTGTCTTTCCTCTGACCCAACACAGCTCCAATAGCAAAATCACTCGCATCGCACATAACCTCAAAAGGTAAACTCCAATCAGGTGGTTGGACAATAGGAGCACTCACCAATGCCTTCTTAATCTCCTCGAAGGCTGCAAGGCAATCAGATGTGAAGTCAAAATTGACATCCTTACATAACAGGGCTGTGAGTGGGCGTGCGAGCTTAGAGAAATCTTTGATGAACCTCCTGTAAAACCCAGCATGACCAAGTGATATATCATGGTTTTTACCCTGTTTAGACCATGATATAAGTCCTTTTCATAGAGTCTTTCTATTGTTTTGTAGTCTTTTAGAGTCTTTTACAGGTCATAGCACATTTGGAGGATTATTGGAGTTATTGGAACTTATTGGAGCGTTTTGGAGCAGAAGCAGAAGTTGTGTCGCCAAGAACCTGATTCCACGACAGGCATCGATCGATACCACCTTGGTATCGATCGATACTCGACGAGGCAGACACGACATCGCGACTTAATGAAGAGTTGAAGAATTGCAATTTGGTCCAGAAGTTTCTGATAATTACAAGAAGACCCCAGATCGTGTTTTTAGGTTATAAATAGGATTTTACAGCCATTGTTTAGGCTATGCTTTATTTTGCTTTAGTTTAAGAGAGATTTTGGTGAGAGACAAGTCTGGTTTCCCTTCGTCCGAGATCAGATCTCAAAACCTTGTTTCTCTTTCTGATTTTATACAAGAGTATTTATTCAAACATGTTTATTGATTTAATATTCATGTCTGAGTAGATCACCTGTTAGGTTTAGGGTTTTCTCATAGGGATTTCTTTGAATGCTAGGTTGATTTTCTGTTAGGATTCACTATCTGATTAGTTCTTCACCTTAGGTTGTTCTCAATGCTAATTCTAGATTAATCACCTAGAACTTAGATCTTAGGATAATTGATTAGGCACGAGAGTGCGATTAATTACCTGATAGAACCTAGGTGAGCAAATTAATTATTCGCAAAGAGATTTGGTTTAATTAATTTGTGAACATATCAAACTTGATCTTTAAAGCTGATTTAGAATTTAGGATTCGCAAAGAGATTTGGAATTCCTAGGATCTAGATTTAGATAGTTTTCGCAACGAGAGTTGGTTAATTATATTTTGGTGATTTGAGTTCTAGAACAGTGCTTAATCCGAATCCTGTTAGTTAATTTAGCTGCATTCATTGATCTCCTGAGAAATACCCTAAGCCTACGTCTCCCCAATTGAATTTACAAACGTTTTACTTGCAATCCTGTTTTCAATTACATCATCTGGTTTAGCTTGTTTCTGATCTATAGAATTTATTGTGTGATTCTTGAGTTCTTGTGTTCGACCCCTTGATTTACTGCAGCAACTGCTTTAGTGCTTTTTAGGGTATTAAATTGAGCATATCACCAAGGAAGCTTCCAATCTCAGATACAGATCGTGGAGGTTGCAGGCTTGTCATGACCTGAATCTTAGCTTTGTCAACTTCGATCCCTGCCTTAGAAACTTTGTGCCCAAGAACGATGCCATCTTGTACCTTGAAGTGGCACTTCTCCCAATTAAAAACCAAGTGCTTCTCCTCGCATCTTTGAAGTACCTTGCACAAGTTATCCAGACAATCCTTGAATGACGATCCATACACTGAAAAGTCATCCATGAAAACCTCCATAAACTCCTTAGTCATGTCTGTGAAAATCGACATCATGCATCGCTAAAAGGTCGCTGGAGCGTTACATAATCCAAATGGCATTCTCCTGTAGGCAAATGTGCCATAGGGACATGTAAAAGTCATCTTTCCCTGGTCTTCTGGATGTATAGGAATCTGGAAAAAGCATGAGTACCCATCGAGAAAACAATAGTATGGGTGACTCGCTAACCTCTCTAGCATCTGGTCAATGAATGGCAATGGGAAGTGATCCTTTCTTGTAGCCGCATTCAGCTTCCTGTAGTCAATACACATCCTGTGACCAGTGACTGTCCTTGTAGGGATCAGCTCATCCTTCTCGTTCTTCACCACCGTTATGCCTCCTTTCTTAGGCACAACGTGAACCGGACTAACCCAAGAACTATCTGAGATGGCATAGATAATCCTTATTTCCAAAAGTTTCATCACTTCCTTCCTGACCACTTCCTTCAGGTTAAGATTCAGCCTCCTCTGACACTCAATCGAAGACTTAGACTCATCCTCCAGGTGAATCCGATGCATGCACAAGTCTGGTGCTATACCTGAAATGTCATCAAGAGAATAGCCAAGAGCTTTGCGATACTTGCGCAGCTTGGTCAGCAGTAAGGCATTCTCTGTTTTGTTCAAGGAAGCATTAACAATGACTGGGTATGTAGAATCAGGGCCAAGAAAACTATACCTCAGATTTGATGGGAGTGGCTTTAGTTCGACCTTAGGAGCTTTCTCTGTACTCCAATCCCCAAGCCCAGCAGCTTGCTTAGAACTCTCCGCCAACTCTCTTTTTGGCCTTAGGGTATCGATCGATACCAGGGGAGTATCGATCGATACTGACGATGCTGAAAAAAGCATCTTTGAATATTCAGCAGTATCATCGCATAAATGGACCTCTGAAGTGGCTGAACAGACCAATGCTCTCTCCTGTGGATCCTCATGGTGCATCTCCAGGAAGTACTTCTCTGCTATGTCACTGAAGGTGTCCACATAGAACGTCTGCCCATCGATGGTTGGTCTCTTCATCATCTTTTCCTCGTTAAAGGACATCACCAAATCACCGATGTTGAGAGCTATATGTATATTTTTGCAATCGATTAAGGCTCCAGTAGTTGCAAGGAATGGCCTGTCCAGGATAAGAGGATCCTTAGGCTCAGCATCGTACTTTAGGACGATGCAATATGTTGGGATCAAGCAATTCCTAATCTTAATTGGGACGTCTTCGAGTAGTCCCTCTGGAAGTCGCACTGAGCGATCAGCAAGTACCAGCGAAATCCTTGTAGATTGGAAATCTATCATCCCCATTCGCTTGGCCACTGAGTGTGGCATAAGGTTCACACTCGACCCAATATCGCAGAGAGCACGCTCGAGCCTCTCTGTGAAGATAGTGCAATCCAAAACAAAACTCCCTGGGTTTGGTAGCTTCTTGGGAATTTTGTTGAGTAGAATCGCACTGCACTCAGCTGTAATCATCATGACACCTTCCTCAAGGTTCACATTGCTAGAAACCATCTTCTTCACATACCTCCTGAAAGCTGGAGAAATCTTAATAGCATCAAAAAAAGGAAGCTCCACAACCAACTTATCCCGCATAGCCTTGTCATCTTAGAAGGCGTAGGATAAGGCATCTTGGGTTTATACACCCTCTCCTTGACAATCTCGGGCTCCTTCATGACCTGTGTATCAACATCGATCGATACTGGAGGGGTATCGATCGACACACGGGATTTTAGATCCCCCTCGTGCAGATGTCTGGACCGGTGTCGATCGACACTGGCTGGTATCGATCAATATCTGCAGGTTTTCAGAATCCCAATCATCTTCTTCAGCAAGATCGACAAGATTCTCTGCAATTGGGTTGTTCTTCACTCCTGTAATCACCTCTTTTCCACTCCTCAAGGTGATGGCATTGATGTGTGCCATTGGATTCTCAGTTTTTCCTGGAAGAAAACCTTCCTGCCTCTTTACAGCTGCTGCTATCTGAGCGACCTGAGTTTCCAACTTCCTTTGGCTAAGATTGATGGCTTCAATTTTTCCATTCAGCTCAATGTACAGAGAGTCAAACTTCCCATTGAAGTCACCTTGCAACTTCTCTTGTCCCCGAAGAAGCTGTTCCATCATGGATTCCATCTTATTCTCTGTGGACTTTGGAGAGATTGGTTGGTACGAAGAGTTCCCATAGTTTCGAGTGGAGTGGTTTCTGAGCAAATTGTTTTGCTCCAAAGCCAGATTGGTTTCCCTCAAACTTGTACCCACCTTGCTGATTGTTGTTGTTGAAGTTTCGGTTGTTGTTGTACCCGAATCGTTGACCCTGAAAACAAGAACCACTAACGTAGTTAACATCCTCCACTTCTTCCTCATAAATATTTTCGACTCCATCAACAAAGTGTACAGTCTTCTTCGGCTTTCCGATCAATAAATCCAGCTTGGCCTGAACTTCAACAATCTGCGATCCATCAACTCCTCCAGCCCGCTTCTTTCGCTCGAAATCAGCATTCTTGGTGCTATTCCTAGACGCTAGGTTCTCAATCAACACAACCGTATCATCTGGATATCTGGTGTTGAAGTTCCCATTACTCGCAGCATCTATACCCATCTGGTACCTCCAATCAACCCCTCTGTAGAAAATGCCCAACAGCTGGACCTGAGTGAACCCCATGGTGCGGACAATCTCTCTGATAAGACTTGAAACGAATCCAAGCAGCTTTGAATCCCTCTGTCGGACCCTGAGCAAATTGAGAGATCTTGTTCCTGAGCTCCTCGGATCTCGCATCATCATAGAAATTGTTCAGGAATGCATTCTTCGTCTCATCCCATATAGTTTGCGAATCAGGAGCCAACTGCTTCAGCCAATAGGCAGCATCCCCACCAAGAGAGTATGGGAAAAGTTTGCAGAAAAGAAACTCATTGGGCACTCCATTGTACTTCATACTAGTGACCAAATCCTCGAACCTTTCGATATGATCCATGGGGTGTTCATGAGGTAGGCCATGGAAAGGGTTCTGACTTACAAGAGCGTAATACGCAGGTTTCAGCTCAAAGTCATTCCTCTGAAAAGTTGGAATGCGAATCGCAGCTCGATTGGCATATAACTGATCAGGTCTGTTATGCTCACCAAGTGTTCTACCTCGATCAACCCAGCATTCCCAACGTTGGCTTGCGCAGCTGGTGCGACAATCTGACCAACAACAACAGGGAGGACAATGACGTTTCCAGCTTCATCAAGTCGTTGCCCTCTCTCATTGCACACTTGACCCTCTTGGTCTCTCAAGACTCTAGCTTCATCAGCTCTTAATACCACTGGATTGTTCATCCCTGATGTTTGCTTTGTCTTTCTGTTTGTGCGTTCTGAACGTGCTAGCTTCTCTAACGATAGATTGACTAGCGGAGTGCTCTTGTTTCTTCTGGTTTCACGATTAGGCATGCACCTAAAACACAAAAATCAAGAACGTTAGTAACAAAAACGTGATGAGTATCGATCGATACCAAGTGGTGTCGATCGATATCAACAAAAATAAAACGACGAGTATCGACCGATACTAGGTAGTATCGATCGATACCGACGAACTTAGTCGAAACTCGACAGCTAAAATCTAAAGGCGAAATTGATTCCCCGGCAACGGCGCCAAATTTGATATGCTCAAATTAATACCCTAAAAAGTACTAAAGCAGTTGTTGCAGTATATCAGGGGTTGAACACAAGAACTCAGAGAAATCGCACAATAGATTGAATTGTATCGAATCAAGCTAAGCAAATAAGATGAAACAAAAACAATAAGCAGTAAGCGAGTTGTGAATTCAATGGAGAGAATATAGGCCTAGGGTATTTCTCAGGAAATCAATGAATGCAGACTAACTAATCAGGGTTCAGGTTATGCACGATTCTAGAACTCAAATCACAAAAGTATAATTGACCAACTGTCGTTGCGAAAGTTATCTAAATCTAAACTTCAGAATCTCAAATCTCTTTGCAAATTCCTAAGAATAAATCAGCTTTAATTTTAGGTTTGATATGTTCACAAATCAATTAAACCAAATCTCTTTGCGAATAATCAATTTGCTCACCTTAAATTCTATCAGATTACTCAATTGCACTGTCGTGCCTAATCATTAACCTAAGATCTAAGTTCTAGGTGATCAATCTAGAATTAGCATTGAGAACAACCTAAGGCGAAGAACTAATTTAGATTATGAACCCTAACAATAAATAAACCTAGAATTCAAAGATATCCCTGTGAGAAAACCCTAAACCTAAAGTGGATCTACTCAGACATGGAAATTGAAGCAATAAACATGTTTGAATAAATCATCAAATAAAATAGAAAGAGTAATAAGAGGATTCGAAATCTTCTCTCGGACGAACAGAGTTTCAGACTTGTCTCCCTTCAAAAGCTCTCTCACAAATCCAGAATAAAATAAAGCGTAGCCAACAAACTAGCTGTAAATTCCTATTAAATAACATAAATCACGTTTTGGGCCTTCTTGTAAATATTAAAGTCTTCTGGACCAAATTGCAATTCTTCAACTCTTCATAAGTCGCGGCCCGTGTTTTCCTATGGAGAGGTATCGATCGATACTAGGCAGTATCGATCGACACTGATCGTGAAATCGGATACTCAGCAACACGAACTTCTGCTTTGCTCCAAAATGCTCCACAAAGCTCCAATATCTCCAATTATGCTCCAAACGTGCTAAAACTTGTAAAAGACTCTAAAAGACTCCAAAATACTAGAAAGACTCTATAAAATGAACTTATAACATGGCTTAAAAGGGGTAAAAACCATGATATATCAAGTAAAACAAATAAAGAAGCCCACTTTTTGAGATAACCAAAATTAAAATAGACCGGTTTTTGGAGATCAAAAATCGGGATGTTACAACTCTCCACTCCTTAAACAGAATTTGTCCCCGAATTTGCGGAACAACTTCTCCTCCACTTCGTTTCCGACCAAACCTCGGAGTGTCCTTCTCCTTAGAGTGGCATGCATGGCTCTTGCTTCTCTTTCATATCGAGGGTGGGTGGGTGGTGCTTTAATTCCAGCGTCCATTTCGCCGAAAGGGTTCATCTCTGCTTCCAATTTCCAGCTTAGGGTCCAGCTGAACACCATCGTTGTCCTTTAGTATGGTTCAAGTCGATGCATACACGTTGTTAACCTCCTAAAGCCTAGATAGAATACTCATCCTTAGATCAATTCTAATCATGATGGGAATCCTCCACTTCCGAATGGATCTTCCCCATTGGTCCTCCATGTGTTGTGCCGTTGTAGCCATGATTGTTGTGCAAGCATACATTCTTACCTTACCTTATACCATGCTGAAAAGGATGATAGCCATGACCTGTATGACTTCATGAGACCTATGGGTTATGACGCACCACGCTTCCTCTGCGCTCACTCTGATTACCTCGCTTCTCATCATTTCAAGGTTTTCCATCCTATCAAGTCGTCGTTGTGTTTTCCTAACACTTTCCTTGGAGATTCCCGTTCCAATTGGGATTCACGTTTCCATCCGTTTTTCCCGAATTTACTTCCTAACGCACCCTTAAAGTCTTTGCACTAGGGATAGCTCCAAATGTGAACAACTTCTCCTTACATTTCTTGGTGAATTCATTTTCACAGTCCTTAGTGAATTCTTTTCACCTTCCATATAAAAATTCAATTACCACCTAGCCATAGTGAATTCCATAACACCTGGCCTGATTAGTAATTTGTGCGCAGTTGACAAGGACTCTTCTTTCTACACCATTCTGTTCAACGGATGACCATTATCCGGGGTTTGTTCCAAAACCACACTGAACTATACGGGTTATCATGTCCCTTTCTGTTTTTTTATTCTCTCTTACTCAATCCGCATTGCAACTACCCAAGTAGCATATTTCATTGTCACCATATCCCCTTTTCCATTCGAGTAATGGTACTTGTCACCATATCCCTTTCCATTCGGGTAATGGTAACTTTATGTAGTCCAGTCAGAACTATGAACTTCGTTTTCACCATCCGCATGCCTTACACTTCCAATGATATCTTTTCCGTCAGATAATCATCATCCAAACTCATACATGCTACTTGAAGAAGTATATGTGTGGTGTCCTTCCACACTTGTTCCAGTCACTTACTTTAGGGCGCTTCCCAGACGTGTAGAGAAACGTGACTGGCGTGCTTGCACACTCGATTGTGAGTAGGAACGTTCCATTGTTTGCTCAGAATACCCAATCACTTGGTTGTCCTTTGCCCTCCCTAGATCTTCTCTTTTGTCCTACGCCTCGCGGATCCTCCTTTACAATCACACTTGGTCCAAGGCTTCCAAACCTTATGCTCTCTTTCGCGTTATCCGCACACATGATAGCAAGTTAGTCAGTCCGGTCCCGTAAAGACTGATCTCCCTGCAAAATAAAACAATAACAACTGGAGGCTCATCTAGGTGGTGGTTTTATAACTTTTGAAAAATCTCCATTTTGAAAACTTTGAAATCCGCTTTTCCCCAATCCCACTAACCTAGATTATCCTCTCCACTCGAACCTAGTGCTCTGATACCACTTGTGACGCCCCGACCCCGTCTGTCCGAAGAAACCAGACGAATCGGCCGAGCCACCCTCAAACCCCGTCTCCTTAACCTCTTAAAGACGACGTGTTTGGTTAACCATAACTTACTACGCAGATATCCACTCTCTGAATAATACTCTATTAAACCCAGATAAATGTCTTACAAAATCCAACGAAAATCTTAAATAAACCGAAGTAAATAACAAGTAATTGTCTTTAAAACAAAATAACTGAAAAGCCAAATAAAACACAAAAGGAGAACTTCCGAACTCCCAAAATAACGCACCACACTGGACTCACTCATCCAGTTCCTCATACTCAACATCAACAACCACATCATCATACTCACCTACAAGAAGAGAGAGGGGTGGGTAATTGGGATTATTCAGCGAGAACTAAACCTAGGTCCATTCACCACACCCACTCATATTCAACTAATACGCCAAGAATAAATATAAACAAGTAATCAAACATCACACTCTACAAGCGCACACACAACTACACAAACACGGGAAACCCCCACTTGTGACACTTGACCCCGCCTGCCCGAAGAAACCAGACGAATCGACATGCCACCACACTCACACACACATGGTCATACATACCTTCACGAGGTTCGCCACTCATCCCGACGTTGAGAACTGTCATGTACTCCAGGTCCAGCCCCATCAAACAATAATCGTACCACTTGCGTCTCTTTGCAGTGACGATCACCTCATAGTGCTTTCAAACCATCTAAATACTTTACACACACTAACCACACAACAGGGTTATCAATCAAGCATGATGGTTCTTCATCTAATGATATCTTAACCATATTCGTTTATAAGATGTAGATCTAACATATGCATCACACAAACGTGCCTATACTTCGTAGCACGCAGCATACCGGAGTATACTTAGACTCAATATACCAGAAGAAGACAACACAAAGAAAAGCCTAGATCTAATCCTCACCTTAGCCACTGATTGACAACACGATTGTAGATGCTCCTTAGGATCAAATCGGTTATCCTTCAACCGAGAGCTAGATCCACGTGTCCTTAGGATCTCTGCAAAGTTTCAGGTTGATCAAGTTGCCTATCCAAACAACTTAACTCACCAGACTTGTCTAACTTATGCGCTGCGCAGAACAGTCTCGATAAAACTAATATAACTTCCAAACCACAAGGTAGAACACTGAGATGTTTCTTGGAGACTTAGATCTAAGGGTAACAAACCTCCTTACCAAATATCAGCTTGATCGGATCACTACTGAACCTCCAGATCGGTTTCTGCTCTCACTGGTCGCAGATCCATACTACACATATCGGGCCTGGGAAAAGATTCATATCACATTTCACAATAACAATACGCTTTCGGCTTTGGATAGATTAGAGAGTCAAGGAAGTACTCACCAAGTTTCAGATCGTTTGGATCTGGTTTGACCATTCATTCCTCCTTTCTACCATAACATGTCTGATCTGTCTTTCCTTACCTTCAGGTGGCTACGATGGATTCTTCTTCAAGGTGATTCGACGGCAGTTTCTCAGAGGTGATTTCAACAGGGCTTCGCTACAAGAACGCTCTGTTTACTCTCTGCCATGAGCTCTTTGTATTTATAGGGACGAAGGGACTCTAGGGTTAGGGTTTTCTATTAGTTTAATGGGCTGTTGGGCTTTTGGAGTAAAACAAATAAAGAAGCCCATTTTTTGAGATAACAAAAATTAAAATAGACCGGTTTTTGGAGACCGATAATCTGGATGTTACACAAAGAAAGGAAAGATAGAGTGGTCGGTGGTGTGTTTACCAAAGGAGGAATGATGCTTAGGAATCATGCCATTACGTGAGGTTAATAAGACGAGTTGTTTGAAGCTCATTCGGAGGTTATTGAATCTACACGTTTCTTTGTGGGCAAATTGGATTCGAATAAATCTCCTTGGGAATCAATCTTTCTGGTCAGTGAAACAAACTACAACTATGGGCTTATGGATGTGGCGTAAACTCCTCAAGTGTCTTGAAACTGCAAAAGATTTTTATTGTATTGAGGTGGGAAGTGGATTGAGAACATCTTTTTGGTATGATGTTTGGTCTGATCTGGCTCGCCTCATTGATCAAACGGGTCGCGGGGTTTTATCGACACGGTGAACTCGGTTCTCTCTACTTATCAGAGGAGAGACGTCATCGGATACAAACTCTTAATGAGATTGAAGATTTATTAGAGAACCAGCGGCATAACATAACAAATGTGAAGGACAAAGCTCTATGGCGTGGGAAAAACAACAAATTCAAAAATTCATTTCAAAGGAGACATGGAACCAGATTCGAGATACGCCGCCAAGCATAAACGGGTACATCGGGGTATGGTTTGCTCACTCCTCTCTCAAGTACTCGTTCTGAACCTGGCTAGCTTTTCATAACCGACTATTAACTGGAGATCGCATGCTCACATGGAACTCGTCTTCAAGCTCAGCATGCATCCTTTGTCAGAACCCTGTGGAAACACGGGCTCATTTGTTTTTCTCCTGCAGCTATACCTGAAGTATGGACAGTGCTCACTCGTCGTCTCTTGTGTAATCGGTTTACAACAGATTGGGATACCATTGTCTCGATTCTGTCAGACACAACGCATGATCGCACTTCTCTATATCTCATTCGGTATGTGTTCCAAGCCACTCTTCATAGCTTATGGAAGGAGCGGAACGGTAGACGTCACGACGAAAACCCAACTTCTACACATCAGCTCATTCGACTTATAGATAAAAACGTTCGAAACATATTATCTTCCCTTTGATGTCATGGATGCACAGCCTATGAAGATGGGCTAATGCGGTGGTTCGATACTCGTTGAAAGCTATTAGAATTTAATTTGATTTTTTGTTCTTTGGATGAATATAAATTTTACATTCTTACAAAAAAAATAAAATAATAATAATAAGATATTGGATAGAAAAATGAACATACTAAAATTATGCAATTGTCGACACGCGGGTTTTTGTTGTTTTAATATACATTATTAATATATATGTTTGTACAAAATAAATGAAATTTTCATCTTTGATAACATGAAATATCATCAGAATTCGTAAAAATGTAGTCCTTATTATTTTTGTAGATCTTGTTGTTTTTGCCTTCAACCAAATATTTCTTCATTATTTTTTCTCTACTTGTTTGTTTGTTTGTTAGTATTGATTTTCTCTACTTCTTTGTTTGTTTGTTTGTTAGTATTAACCAGCGCGCACTCTGCTCGAATGCATTTTCCATCATTTTGAGACATGTTCGTGCATATATTGTGTGTTAAAGATAAAAGCAGAGAGTAAGAGTGGAAAAAGTACGATGTTGGACTTCACGAAATCTCTGTTTTTTGCGATGAACTGAGCAACCTGAAATGCTATATCCTCAACTAACCTCATCAATGGTTCTTCAGCTTATATATGATCACTACAAAAAAAAGAAGAAATGACAACTCTTTCAATTCATAACAACCCTCACCATACGCAACAAGCACAACACTTTTACTTTCAAACTCTTTATTCTTGTTCTTGTGTAAACATTCCCGAAAACAAAATACGAAACTCATGTACTCCCTCATTTCGTGTCCAAATCCATCTTTCATTCTTTCAACTCGTCCCCAACAATCAACTTTCTGTTTATTGCTCAAAAGTCATTCGATTTTTTCTTATTTAAAGATAAGCCAAAGTCCTTCGATTCTTATTTACAAATTTTGATCGTTGTAATTCCAGCTACAACAGTTTGGCGCTGGAAAGAGGAAGATATGCAAGTCTAACTCCAACACTGAAAATCCACAATGGTTGACAACCACGATGGCGTTCAAGATATCTTAAACAAGCTTCTTGAAAATCAGAATAAGGTCTCCAATGACCTAACTGAGATGGTCAATGGAAGCAATGGCCACAATAACCCAGCAAGTGAAAAAGGTGGCCACTGACCCGGCGGCCTTGTCCCAATCAGTTTTTGAGCTTCGCTCAGAAGTGGCATGATCACTGCATCATCGCCCTCATGTGTTGTACAAACACCTCAAGCTGTGTTACCAACGGGAATCAACGGGAACAAAACCTTGATCACGGGTTCACTCAGCCTCGTGACAAATCCATTCCACCCCGACAAGAAAAGCCACATGGTGGCGATACCTCCAAGAGGTGTCAATCATGTCCACTCCGTGACCTTCTCTCCCCCACCACCTTTCGGTCTGCAAAATTCGCTTCAGCAAAGAAATGACCAGAGGACTCTCGTGACCCCAGTGTCCGGAAGAATAAGTGGCCATAACCAATTCGATCGACAAGCGATGGGAAGCCATGACCAGTTCGACGGTAACCAGAGAGGAGACGTTGATCCCAGTCCACAAGTATATGATGAACGAGCAAGTTCGTTAACGCTCACAATCTAGGCCGCAAGTATACTTTCCTATCTTGAAGCGGAATTGCTCGTCTACCCTAGGTCAAGCATATAGATCTAATACTTTCGTAATTCTAAAAATACCTAAGTTCAATTGCAAGGTGATCAATCAAACAAAAATGCATTAATAAAGAGGATAGAACGAAGAACCATAATCAATATCCTAGTCTAAAAACCTAATGAATAATCGAACCATGAGAACCCATTTCAAACACTATACCCAACAAGAGAACTACTAAGCCATAGTTTAGCTTAACATAATTAATAATTGATAAGAAAACAGTAAGAAGATGGGATGAAGAAAGGCTACTCTATCGAAGAACACGAGTCGAGAATCCTTTGCTCCAAACCGAAGAACAAGAGTAAAAATTGTTGGAAAATTTGTCTCTGCCTAAAAGCGTGAAAAAGATTGTGTCTAAGAGACCTATAAGCAAGTATTTATAGTCTTCACTTCGTTTTAGACGTTTAGGGTTTCACTTGAAAAGATAGAATTGACCTCAGAAAAGAAAACGAGTTTGTTTTGGTCGAGCAGGGAGTGGCTGTGGATGCGTGCTCTTGACCCGTGGCATAATTCCCTTTGGCCGCGGGTGGCACCGTCCTGGCCACGGTGGAATGCCTGTTGGCCATGGGTGCCGCTCCTCGACCTGCAGTGACTCTGGTTTCGGTGCAGCTTCGTCTGCCCTCGGTGCTTCAGGTATATGTGAAGATCCAACTATTGGAATGTCTCCAAACCAACTGTATTCGAAAGCTGGTTTTGTCTTCTTTGTTGTGTCCAAATTTGGTGATGATCGGACGGTGATAAGGTCTTCTTTGACTGCAAGATTTCTGACAATGCAAGTTTATCCAAAAACGTACTTTTGTTCTGAAATGCATTCTTTTATCCAAAGTTACCTGAAATATCTTTCAAAACTCTTAAATATGGAAATCACTTGAAAACCATTGAAAACAGAGTTAACACACCTGCAAAATATATTAAAGAGAGCCATAAAAATGGTCAAAAACGGGTGTTATCAACTCCCCCAAACGTAGATCTTTGTTTGTCCTCAAACTAAACAGAAATCTAACATTGGAAAGAAGTTTTCGAAAACATAGGAACTAACAAAAATTTCAGTGACCTTCCTTCTAAACCATAGCCAACGTAATGCATCAATCGGACTTAGTCTAGAAAATTCTCACTAAAGTATTGCAATGCTAGTCCATGGTGTTCGTCATTCGAAAATCTAACCACTTAAATCCTAACTTTCAGTCAACTAGCTCTTAACATTCATTAAGGGTTGCGTGATTCTTATCAAAAATAAGAACCAAGACAATCGATGTGATAACCCGTCCGGTGAGGTAATTTTTGGTCGATGATCAAGAGAAAAACCAAAAGTTGAGGAGCGACTGAGGGAAAACATTTCCCAAAGGATCAGGACAAAAGAAAAACATTGGTCGAGTCAGAATTTGGACAACTCGAACGGAAAAAGAGTTATCCGATCAAGTCTGTTTCAGCCGGCTAAAAATTCAGCCTTGTCGAGGAGAAGCAGTTTTAGCCGAGAGAAGATGCAGTTCCAGCCGAGAGAGGCAGTTCAGCCGAGAGAAGATTTTCAGCCGAAGGAAAATCAGCAGTTTTAGCCGAGGGAGAGATTTTTAGCCGAGAGAAAGGTAAAAACCTTCCCAAAGATAGGAAAATCCGATCCAAACGAAATTTCGACTGGACCAGAAATTTTTGCACAAGAAAAGGAAGCTTTCCATCCAGAAAAATCAAGATTTCCCGACTTTTCAAATTTTGGTCGAGCGGGCCATGGACGATCTGAACCGTGGCGCACGTCGGAAAAAATGAGAGATCAAGTTTACCGGGTCAATCGCATGAAGAAAATGCAAGACAGAAGGTAATTTCGCGAAAAACGGACGAGTGGTGGAAAATGGGCCGTGTGGCCAAACCATGGCCACATGACCGGTCAAAACATCAAATCACTAGCCTAGGGGCTAGCGATTGCTTTGTCTCATCTAAGGGGGACATGAAATGACTTAAAGCAAAGGTATGGATCAAAGCATAGGCCTAGGAGTCAAAAGCTAAGCTTGGACCTACTTAAATGCACATGTGAAAAATGTGGTCAAAGATGAAGAAACTTGGTGCCAAAGTCTTTGACTAGTCTTTGGGCAAGTGGCACAAGTGGCACAAGTGGCAAGCACTCTCCACACCTCCCCCATGCCTATAAATACCGCCTTAAGACCAAATGTAAGATCACACCTCCTTAAGATCTTAGAAAAAAATTTCTAGAGAGAAGCTAGAGAGTAAGGTAGAGAGAGAAAGTGATCGGAAGTAAGTTTTGGCTTAAACCTCACGGTTTAAACCGAGAGTGAGCTCGGCTTGGAAGGTGTTATCCAAGAGCCTAAGACTTATCCGTTTTCCAGCCTTTACTCGAGGTGAGCTTTGGAAATTATTTGAATTAACCTGTTGGGGGTTAATTGTTAATGAGTATAAAAGAGATGCAACCAGTCGAGATAGTTTGGCCGGGAAGGTAGTATGTGATGCTTTCCTAGCTAGACCGTCTTGGCGGTTCTCCCTTCACTATAACTGTAACACCCCTCCCGGTTCCGGCGGAGGAGATGATGGACAATTTCTTAGGTCGGAATCGGGGGTGTTACAGAAGTTGGTATCAGAGCCAGGTTTCTGATCATGCTCACAAGAACCGAATTTTTAAAAATGTTTTTCGAGTCAAAAAAATAGAGTCTCACTAACATTATTAGGAATCTGGTTGCTCGACGTCATTAGGATTTAGGAAAAACCTTTGTGACTGACTTGTCTTGTTGAGTAATCGCAGGATGTCGAGGAGACGGGGAAAGTGTGAGAGAGATGCGGAGTGGACGCCTGGTTCTGAGGGGAAGCAAGTTAACCGTTGGCCGATGTCTTATGGATCGGGAGGATCCAACTCATGTGACGATTCGGACTCAACCAGTGATGAGAGTTCAGATTCAGTACAAGAGATCTATCTCATCGATTCGGATACATCGTCCGAAGCCGATCCCGAGATAGAAAACGATGAAGCGTTTTGGGAAACAATCCTAAACGATACCGAGATGTTCGATGGGATTGACCTGGACATGGATATGGGATCCATTCCACAAGCACCAGAAGGAGAGAACAAGATGGAAGCAATCCAACCGTATGGAAGAATTATGCTAGTACCGACGGCATATTCCGATGTGGAAGTGTGGGAACGGGTAGGACCCGAGATCATCGAGATATAATCTGATACCTCGAGTTGGAGCGGCAGAGCAGACATAACGATCACGTCAGCATCGGACATGTCAATCTCAAGCGGACCGGAGATTTCCGCTATGATTCACATGCCATACATGTACAACATGGAATGCGTCTATGCGCCGCAAGAACCATGGGAAGATCGAACCGACGATCATAAGCATTCTGGCACGGAGCAGCAAACAACGGAAGAGCTAGCGGCAAGACGAGCCGAAGCAGAACGTATGGTCCAAGAACAGCATGACCGCTGGAGGGGAACCATTACTTCTGATGCGGAAAAAGGAGAAGACGCAGTAGTACCACAATACCACTATCCCGACGAAAGCCAAGGCGAGAACGAAGCCGAAGGGCCTGGACCAGAATCAAGAAGATCCAGAAGATCAACCAATCTCGAACCAAGACCGGAGACGGAAGAAGACGACGAATCAAGGTCAAACCATCCAATTGACAGCGTTTGGCAACAAGAAGCTTGGAGGAACACATTCGATTGGGTGGGATCACCACTCAATGAAGAAGACGCGAAGAAATTTCGAGCAAGACGCCAGAGCATCGCACACGAAGTAGACAGCGATGGCAGGCCATACTTGGGGCTAGTGTTAGGTCCAACCTTGGATCTGTTACGTAGAAGAGAAGAAGAATCCAAGGAAGAAGATGGAGAGACAGACGATGAGTCATCATCCCCGGAGGATATTGAACAAAACGTAGAAACGGGTGTTAAGACACCGTCACCGAAAGAAGATGACCAAGGCAAGACGCCGGAGGAGTCTTATCTATGGGGAATGCCGGCCCAAAACAGAAGCATGACTCCCTCACGTCTGATGGGACCATGCGAACATTGTGGCACAAGGAGCCACTCAACCTGGGCTTGTCACAACACAGAGTTTGGAAGACGTCTATTACCGCCAATGGGGTTATGTTATACTTGCGGATTTGGAATAGACCCTTAGGAAGATGAACCAGCGCGATCCGGCACTCATACTACCTCGAGCTCGACGACATCCAATGGCGCAAGCGATTCAGAAGAGACCGACGAGTCAGGCGAAACCGATGGATCAGGAGGATCCAGGGATTGGTTCGGCGTGACTTTTAGGTAGTATCTAGGTTAGATAGCAGGGAAACCCTTCATCCGAACGCGAGGTAAGTAGGGTTCTAATCTCATGTTTATATTTCTTGAGTGAATAAGTCACATGAGAGCCGAGAGGGCTAGGACCATGTGCAAGTAAAGTGATCGGTAGTCAGGGGGACGAACCGAGTCACTAGTAGAGTAGTTTAAGACATATGTGCAATATGTGAAATATGTAGCATATGTAAATATGTGAAATATGAATCATATGTGAAGTATGTTTGTGAAATCATGGATGGTTATATTATATCTTATAATATGAACCAAGGATGGTTTTGGTTGGCTACATAGAGTTTTGAGCAGAGTCATCACTACTCTAAGTATGCCATGGATTGATTGCTCGTAAAGGCATGAAATCTACCACTTGCAAATCGGGTAGAGATTTGCAAGGACCTTAAGGAAGGTTGAGATTGGTCGAGGATAGGGAGACTATTTATAGCCGGGGAGAGGGGAGAAGACGAGGAGTTGGAAGTGCTGACATGCCAGAGAAGACCAGGGAGGTCGCCATAACAAGGATAGGTCAGGAGGACCTACTGCAGAACGAGAAGACCATGAAAGATGAAACCGCCAGTGCGGGAGTGTTATTAAGTCTGTGTAGACGGAAACCGGATGACGGGCAGGAGGCCAACCGGGACATATACCAGAATGATGATGATGACGATACTAGAAAGCCAAAGGAACGGCTGCATCGACAGAAAGAAGCAGACCAGGAGTGTCAAGCTGCGGTGAACAAAACGGTGAAAAGACGAAAGTCGTCTACCAGGAAAGAAGTCGGCAGTTCAGAAGTTGGTATCTTAGAAGGTTGGTATCAACTAAGGCGGGAAGGAGGAACAGAAGACTTCAATGCGAAATCTAGGAGAGATTTCCGAAAGGAGTTCACAAGACGAAGCGGTTGCTCACGCAAGAATTCAGGAAGAATTCTGACAAGCCAAGGAAGACATCACGACAAAGGAAGGGAATCACTCCGACCTTAGGAGAATTCGGGACGAATTCTAAATAAGGGGGGGAGGATGTGATAACCCGTCCGGTGAGGTAATTTTTGGTCGATGGTCAAGAGAAAAACCAAAAGTCGAGGAGCGACTGAGGGAAAACATTTCCCAAAGGATCAGGACAAAAGAAAAACATTGGTCGAGTCAGAATTTGAACAACTCGAACGGAAAAAGAGTTATCCGATCAAGTCTGTTTCAGCCGGCTAAAAATTCAGCCTTGTCGAGGAGAAGCAGTTTTAGCCGAGAGAAGATGCAGTTCCAGCCGAGAGAGGCAGTTCAGCCGAGAGAAGATTTTCAGCCGAAGGAAAATCAGCAGTTTTAGCCGAGGGAGAGATTTTTAGCCGAGAGAAAGGTAAAAACCTTCCCAAAGCTAGGAAAATCCGATCCAAACGAAATTTCGACTGGACCAGAAATTTTTGCACAAGAAAAGGAAGCTTTCCATCCAGAAAAATCAAGATTTCCCGACTTTTCAAATTTTGGTCGAGCGGGCCGTGGACGATCCGAACCGTGGTGCACGTCGGAAAAAATGAGAGATCAAGTTTGCCGGGTCAATCGCATGAAGGAAATGCAAGACAGAAGGTAATTTCGCGAAAAACGGACGAGTGGTGGAAAATGGGCCGTGTGGCCAAACCATGGCCACATGACCGGTCAAAACATCAAATCACTAGCCTAGGGGCTAGCGATTGCTTTGTCTCATCTAAGGGGGACATGAAATGACTTAAAGCAAAGGTATGGATCAAAGCCTAGGCCTAGGAGTCAAAAGCTAAGCTTGGACCTACCTAAATGCACATGTGAAAAATGTGGTCAAAGATGAAGAAACTTGGTGCCAAAGTCTTTGACTAGTCTTTGGGCAAGTGGAACAAGTGGCAAGCACTCTCCACACCTCCCCCATGCCTATAAATACCCCCTTAAGACCAAAGGTAAGATCACACCTCCTTAAGATCTTAGAAAAAAATTTCTAGAGAGAAGCTAGAGAGAAAGTGATCGGAAGTAAGTTTTGGCTTAAACCTCACGGTTTAAACCGAGAGTGAGCTCGGCTTGGAAGGTGTTATCCAAGAGCCTAAGATTTATCCGTTTTCCAGCCTTTACTCGAGGTGAGCTTTGGAAATTATTTGAATTAACCTGTTGGGGGTTAATTGTTGTTGAGTTTTAGTGTAGATCTTACGGCAAGAACAAGGTGGGAGCGGCCACGTGCGTTGGCTCCACCAGGTGCTCTTGTCTAAGATATTTGTGTGTGGTTGAGGTTCGTGTGAACCTTAACCATTTGTTTGCCGTTGTGGTGCGTAAAAGCCCATAACTTGAGGTGGCATGTTCGGAGTGGATAGGCAGGTGGCCTATGTGGTGTGACGGGCGGATTTATCCCGAGGATGTGGTTCGAAACTACCTAGAGTGTCTCGGAGGTACTGGGGTCGCGCCCTTGGCTGAGAAATGCACGACGGTGCATAGTGATCGTTCGAGTCTGTAACGACTGCGATTGCTGAGGTTCGGTAGTCTGAGGACTCCGTTCGTGTGGTGTCTATGATCCTGTGTGGTGATTAGGCTGGGGCCACGAGGTGGGGTTTTTCGATACATCGTGGTGTAGTTCGAAACACTCTGTGGACGTCTATGATCCTGTGTGGTGATTAGGCGGGGGCCACAGAGGTGGGGATGTTCGATACATCGAAGATGAGAGAGCTCTCAGCATCGATTGTGTGCCCAAGTTATGTCGCTAAAAGGCCTTTAGCGCATGCTTGTTGTTTGTTCAGCTTCCGCACAGCGCACTCTGGACGAGTGTGCCATTCTGTGTTGGTATGCTGGTTCGGTAAGCCAGCATACCGGTTGTGTGTGTGTAAACGGGAATGCACATTAGGCTAGGTTGGTCTAGTGCGGTGCTTCCTTCTTAGGCTTCGGCTATCTGGGGTAGGTTGTTAGTGGGTTGGGGTACTAACTTGCAGGGTAGGGTCCTTAGCTCACTGAGTATTCACTAGGAATACTCATTATATTCTACAGATTTCTTGCAGGTAGCCTTAGAATTAGTTAGAAGGAGGCGCCGAGCATTAGGACCACCAGAGTAGATTTCAGTGTTAGTGAAAAGGAATTTTTGGTTGTTTTCAAAAGGGTTTTTCAAAAAGGTTTTAAGAAGGATGCATCCGCTGTGAAAGACGTTTTCAAAGTTTTTAATAAAGATGTTTTCAAGCTTAAAACCTCGAGTTTCTTAGGATACTAGGCCTAGTCCGGGCCGAAACAACCTTTGACGGGCGGTACGGGTTGCAAAGCCTTAGGCCATCGGTCAAAGGGTATAAAAGAGATGCAACCAGTCGAGATAGTTCGGCCGGGAAGGTAGTATGGGATGCTTTCCTAGCTAGACCGTCTTGGCGGTTCTCCCTTCACTATAACTGTAACACTCCTCCCGGTTCCGGCGGAGGAGATGATGGACAATTTCTTAGGTCGGAATCGGGGGTGTTACAATCGAGGCTAGGCATTAAGGGCTTTTTAGAGGTGAGGTTAAAGGTGTTTCGCGTTACTGTATTTCCGTCGGAGGATGCTAGATATTATGCAAAACAGCAAGAGAGGATGGTGCTGTTGATATCCACAGTTTACAGTCACTTCATACTCGCATAAGTGTAGTTGCAAATTCTTTCTTCTCCGGGAATTTTCTGCCACTCCCCCGAACTTATATTTTTCTCCGGAAAATGATTCTAATGGCTTCTTACTACTCACATATGAAACACTGTTGCCTTGGTATAAATATATCGACTACCCTAAGACTCTTTAGGCTTTTGTTTCTTTTCCTTTCGATTATTATTATTTATTTTTTAAAATTTTTTTTAGAAAGGGGAAACGCTTTTAAACGGGAGTCTTAATTAGGGATGACGAAAATTACCAATGATAAAAGATTTCCAAGGCAACGTTTAAGTTTATATTGTTGATACCTCCTTAACCGATTCCATCTCGCCTTCTGTCTTCTCATGTGACTGAAAATTGTGTCGTTCCTCCCTCTCCGACGTTTTTGCACATATCTGCACATAAGACATCAAGAGATGCGAGAGTGAGGTTTGAAAATGATGGTTAAGGTTTGGGGTGTGGTACCAGCTAAAGGTAAATTGGCCATCTATGACAACATAGAATGTTAAAAGGGATAAGATGTCCTAAATGTATGATTCGTTGTATCGCCTAAAACATTTGATAAGAAAATCAAACTCAGTTTAAGTTTAAATAGAGTGAGCTAGTATATATATGGATCGAAATCCTTTGGGGATGTCACATTGCAAGTACTATAGCTATCGCCTAGTCTAAAACCAAACCACAAAAGAGCTGGCACGAGGAGATAGCGTAAAAGCACATAGGTCAAAATCATCATAGATTATGTTCTTATGTTCCTGAAAAATACTTAATAAACATAGAAAAAGATTACATGAATAGTTTAAAATTAAAGCGAAAAACAAGTAGATAAATTCAAAACAAAGAAAATAAATTAGTAACGGATAAATATCCTTCCCTAGACTTAAATCACACTGTCCTCAGTGTGAATAAGTTGGTGAAATGATGGAAAAGACATAAAAATAAAATAGCAAATAAATAAACGAGTTCGAAACTTAAGAAAAATAAAAAGATAAAGATAAAAAAAAAGATCGATTGAACCATGGTGGTGATGTGCGGGGCTGGTCGTGAGTGATGAAGCGTGATGTGATATATCATGGTTTTTATCCCTTTTAGGCTATGATATAAGTCCGTTTTATAGAGTCTTTCTACTATTTCGTAGTGTTTTAGAGTCTTTTACAGGTTTTAGCACGTTTGGAACATAATTGGAGATATTGGAGCATTTTGGAGCATTTTGGAGCAAAGCAGAAGTTCGTGTAGCTGAGTACCCAATCTGAAGCATCGGTATCGATCGATACTGACTAGTATCGGTCGATACTCACTGCAGCAAGACACGATCGCGACTTTTCCAAGAGTTGAAAATTTGCAAAATTGCTCAGAAGACTTTATTATTTACAAGAAGCCCCAAAACGTGACTTAGGTTATTTATTAGGATTTTACAGCCACTTTGAGGGCTATGCTTTATTTTATTTTGGTTATGTGAGAGTGCTTTTGAAGGAAGACAAGTCTGAAACTCTGTTCGTCCGAGAGAAGATTTCAAACCCTCTTGTTACTCTTTCTTATTATTTATTTGAGTATTTATTCAGTCATGTTTATTGCTTCAATTTCCATGTCTGAGTAGATCTCTTGTTAGGTTTAGGGTTCTCATTAGGGATTTTTTTGAATGCTAGGTTGATTAGTTGTAAGGGTTCATAATCTGAATTAGTTCTTCGCCATATGTTATTTTCAAAGCTAATTCTGGATTGATCACCTAGAACTTAGATCTTAGGTTAATCGATTAGGCACGAGAGTGCAATTGAGAAACCTGATAGAACTTAGGGTGAGCAAAATAACTATTCGCAAAGAGATTTGGTTTAGTTGTTTTGTGAACAAATCAAACTTGAACTAAAAGTTGGTTTTGACTTTAGGATTCGCAAAGAGATTTGGAATTCTAGGATTTAGGCTTAGATAATTCTCGCAACGAGAGTTGGTTAATTATACATTAGTAATTTGAGTTCAAGAACTGTGCGCAACCTGAACCCTGATTAATTAGTTTGTCTGCATTCATTGATTTCCTGAGAAATACCCTGAACCTATCTTTCTCCAATCGAACTTACAACCAGTTTAATTTACGTATTGCTTTCAATTACATTGATCACTTAGCTTAATTCTCCTCTATATAACCTATTGTGTGTTTCCTTGAGTCTATGTGGATTCGATCCCTAAGTATTACAATCGACAAAGCTTTAGTAGTTTTAGGGTATTAATTTGAGCTTATCATGAGGCTACATGTCACGTGAGACATCTGTCTCGGAATAAGACAAGTTGCCATTGAACTAGTGGTTCTCCTCAAGAAATTGTATCACACGCTTGTATCATCTCTCATGTCGTTCTAGCCTTTTCTCCATGGCTGCGTATTCTGGTCCGTGCGTGTTTGAGGAGCTCGAGGGAGCGGATGGTGCACGGACCTGAGCAAGTAGTAGCAGTCTAGAACGCGATGCAGCTGCGACTCGCTTGGCCTTGGCCACTAAGAACTGACCGATAGTGTATTGTAGACGCGGGACAGCAGGTATATAGTCCATCGTCTCCGGTCTCCATCGGGGAGCTGCTCCATCTCGGATTCTAGGGACATAATCAGAAGGTAAGAAAAGAAAGTAGGACTCACCGACGTTTGGGCAGAATTTGTAGTCAAATATGTCCGGGTCGAGTGATGCGCGAGAGATAGTGCATTTGCGCAAAAACTGAATGAGATCGAACCAAGTCCCTTAAAGTGGAGTCTTGGTCGAGAAATCGAAGTGAACGGCTTGTAGGATTGTCGTGATTATGCTTCTGATAGTGGTTGTAGAGTCATTAGGTCTCGTGGCGAGCGCTTCATGTTTTACCTTTACCAAATTCTTCACAATGATACAAGCGAAGCAAGCATAGCGTGGGTCGGCAGTGAACGAGAATTGAAGAGTAACAAGCTCGCCCTTGCGGACACTAGCCACATTTCTTGAATAGATGGTGTGCGCCAAGAGCTTGTGTACGAAGCGGACAGCGGGATGCGTGAGTGATGTGATGGGTTTGTACTTAACATGTTTTACCCTTTTATCTAGGCTACAAGTGCACAACAAACGTAATAGTATATAGGGATCGAATCCACATGGATTGAACGTTGTCGATTTCTTTTGATTTCCAAGTTGTGTCTAGACCTAATCAATTTTTATGGGTTTTGTTTGTCACGATTTGTAGGTAGAAATTTAAACTAAATTAAGAAAAGAAATAAAACAGCAAGTAAGCAAAGAAAATAATTTAAAAGCGGTTGTAAAGAATTTAACGAAGTGTTGGGCAATCGGGAATTCTCTAGGGTTCATAGCCAATTTTTCATAAAGAATTTGATAGGATTTCTAAAGCCACTTTTTGTCGTCTATGGATTCTTGAACTTGGAACACGGATACTGTGTGTAGCCTACTTTCGTACATTCTACACACCGATAACCTAAGTACTCGATCTGAAGCTTTCGTCTCCGAACGCACAAAAAGTTATAATGAACGAGAAAATGTCGTTAACGCTAAGAATCCCTCCACAAGTATACTTTCGTATATTGTGACGATTTTGCTCATCTACCCTAGGTCAAGCATATAGATCCAATACTTTCATAGCTCTAAAACTACCTAAGTTCAATTGCAAGGTGATCAATCAAGCAAAAACACATTAATAAAAATGATAGAACGAAGAACCCTAATCGGTATCATAGTCTAAAAACTTAATGAATAATCGAACCATGAGAGCCCATTTGAAACCCTATACCCAACAAGAGAACTACTCAGCCATAGATGAGATAAACATAATCAATAATTAAAAAGAAAACATTAAGAAAAATGGATGAAGAAAAGCTTCTCTATCGAAGAGCACGAGACGAGAATCCTTTGCTCCAAACCGAAGAACAAGAGTAAAAGTTGCTGGAAATTCGTCTCTGCCTTAAAGTGTGAAAGGAGATTCTGTCTAAAAGACCTAAAAACAATTATTTATAGTCTTCACTTCATTGTTGACGTTTAGGGTTTGATGTGAAAAGACGAAATTTGCCTCGGGAGTAAAACGGAGTCGATTTGCTCGCAGCAGGGAGTGGTCGCGGGTGTGTGGTCTCGACATGCGGCGACATGGTCTTTGGCCGCGGGCGGCACCCTCCTGGCCGCTGCAGAACATCGGTTGGCCGCGGGTGCAGCTCCTCTGCCCGCGGTGGTTCTCGCTCCAGGACAGCTTCCTTTGCATTTAGTGCTTCAGTATATTTCAGGATCCAACCATTGGATAGTCTCCAATCCAATTGCATCTGAAAGCTAGTTGTGTCTTCTGTGTTTTGTCCAAATGTGGTGATGATCAGCTGGTGAGAAGGTCTTCTTTGATTGCAAGACTTCTAACGGTCCAAATTTATTCAAAAACGTACTTTTGTTCCGAAATGCACTCCTTTATCCCAAATTACCTGAAATGTCTTTCAAAACTCTAAAACATGAAAATCACATGAAAATTATTGAAAATATAGTTAAAACACATGCAAAATATATTAAATCGATCCATAAAAATGGTTTTTGAAAAAATAGGAACTAAATATAACCTCGGAAATAAGTTTTTGAAAACATAGGAACTAACAAAAATCTCAATGACTGTCTTTCTAAACCATAACCAACGTAATGCATCAATCAGACTTAGTCTAGAAAAATTCTCATCAAAGTACTACAATGTTAGTCTACAGTATCTGTGACGCAAAAATCTAACCACTTAAACTCTAACTTTCAGTCAACTAGCTCTTAATATTCATTAAAGGCTGCGTGATTCTTATAAAAAATACTAACAAGGAAATTCGAGGTTAGGCATTAAGGGCATTTTAGATGTGAGGTTAAAAGTGTTTCGTGTTACCGTATTTCCGCCGGAGGATGCTAGATAATATGCAAAACAACAAGAGAGGATGGAGCTGTTGATATCCACATTTTCCAGTCACTTCTTACTCGCATAAGTGTTGTTGCAAATCTCTCCTTTCTCGGAACTTTTTTGCCTTTGATAGAACTTTTCTGCCACTCCCCCAGAGTTGGATTTTTCTCTGGGAAATGATTTGAATGGCTTCTTACTACTCACATACGAAACATGGTTGCTTTGGTGTAGATATATCGACTACC
Organism: Eutrema yunnanense; assembly: GCA_002933935.1. Lineage (NCBI taxonomy): Eukaryota > Viridiplantae > Streptophyta > Magnoliopsida > Brassicales > Brassicaceae > Eutrema > Eutrema yunnanense. The sequence continues at coordinate 35,427 of PKML01053496.1, forward strand.
TCAAGACTCTTACGCTTTTGTTTCCTTTCCTTTTGATTTTTTTAATTTTTTTCAATGGGGCAACGCCTTTAACGGGAGTTTTAGGAAGGACGAAAATTACCAATGATAATAGATTTCCAAGGCAACTTTTAAGCGATTTGTTAATACCTCCATAACATAATCCATCTCGTCTTCTGTCTTCTCGAGTGACTGAAAATTGTGTCGTTCCTCCCTCTCTGGCGTTTTTGCACATATCTGCACATAAGACAACAAGAGAGGCAAGTGTGAGGTTCGAAAATGATGGCTAAGGTTTGGGGGTGTGGTACCAGCTAAAGATGAACTGGCCATTTAGGACAACAAAGAGTGGTAAAAAAGGAAAAGATGTCCTAGATGTATGATTCGTTGTCTCGCCTAAAACCTTTGATAAAAAAATTAAATTTATATTAAGTTCAAATAGAGTGAGCTAGTATATCCTGTCATTAAGAATCTCTATGGGTCGAAATCCTCTGGGGATATCGCATTACAAGCACTCTAGCTAACGCCTTGTCTAGGACCAAACTACAAAAGAGATGGCACGAGGAAATAGCGTAGAAGCACACATGTCGAAATCATCATAGATTTTGTTCTTATGTTCCTGAAAAATACTTGATAAAAAATAGAAAAAGATTACACGAATAGTTTAAAATTAAAGCGAAAAACAAGTAGATAAATTCAAAAGAAAGAAAATAAATTAGTAACGGATAAGCATCTTCCCCCAGACTTAAATCACAGTGTCCTTAGTGTGAAAAAGTTGGTGAAATGATGAAAAATACATAAAAATAAAATAGCAAATAAATAATAGAGGTCGAAAATAAAGAAAAATAAAAATAAAAAGATAAAGGGGAGAAAATGGATTGAACCGTGGTGGTGATGTGCGAGGCTGGTCATGAGTGATGAAGCGTGAGGCTGCATGTCATGTGAATCAGACAAGTTGCCATTGAACTGGTGGTTCTCCTCAAGAAAGCGTATCACACGCTTGTATAGTCTCCATGGATGTGTATTCTGGTCTGTGTGCGTGTGAGGAGTTTGATATGCTCAAATTAATACCCTAAAAGTATTAAGCAGTAGTTGCAGTATAGTAGGGGTCGAACGGGAAAACGGCCGATTCGTGCCCGAACTATACCAAATGGTGCAGATTAATACCTAATAAATTCGTAATGGAACAAATGGAATAACTATGACAAATTGTGTAATTCGTAATTTGTGTTTTTTATCTTATTTCCAGGAGGCGATGAGGAAGAGGCACACAAACGTTCATTTTGACTATGGAGGGTACTATACAGAAGATCATGAATGGGTTTCAATAAATTCTGTATACGCTATATCGTTTAAGACCGCATCTATGGAAGAGATAACTTATTCGATGTTAGTAGAGAAAATATGCAGGAAGATTGCGTTAGATGGAACCCCGAGGAAGCTGAAATTGAGTTATAGCGTATCTAATGCTGCGAGAGAGTCATATATTGTAGATGACGATGACGTTTTTGTTTATCTGACGACATTAGATGAAAAGGGACTTCGACATGTTATGCATGTGGAGTTATCGAATGATGATTTGGAAAAAGTCAGTGGGTCGATCAAATTTCAAGAGTGGGGCGAGGAAGTTCATTTGGTAAGAATTATGGGGAGCCGACTTCAAATGGGAGAGTTGATGATGCAGATAATGGTGGAATCCTTACTATTTTCAGAGCTGGCGAAATATCAGAACAAAATAACGAGAATATCAATGAAGAGCCGATGAATGATGGTAATGAAGATTGTGAGAATGATTCACGTAACGATTTTGAGGCTGTGGATAGCCCAGTGGATAACCATGTGGATGACGGTTTTGATGGTAGGCATGAATATGTTGAGCTGCCACCTCATGTACAAGATAGTGAGTATGTTGAAGAATGGGAAGATGGTACGGGTCTTGAAAAGGGTCAAGAATTTTGTTCAAAGGAGGCAGTGCAAGAACTGGTTCATAGAGCTGCAAATTTGAACTGTTTTGGGATTCGTACGGTTAAGTCGGATACGGAGCGACTTATGCTACGATGTGGTCAAACTGCACAAGGTTGCAAATGGTATTTACGAGCTGCGAGAATTCAGAAATCAGAATTTTTCAGTGTCAGAGTACATAGAAAGATGCATAGTTGCTCTCGGTCTGTTGCGAGCACAAGCAGTTGTAATCAGAAAGGCACACCAGGAATGGTAGCAGCTCTTTTGCATGAAGACTATCCAGGTCTATTAGACACCCCGAGTCATAAAAATCTCATGAGTATTGTTCAAGGAAGACTCAGTTTGCATTTGTCTTACTTTACGGCCTGGAGAGGAAAAAAACAACATGTAAGTGATGTGCGAGGGAGTCCTGAAAAAGGTACAAGATGTTGTATTCCTATATGTACATGTTAGAGATGGTGAATCCTGGATCAGTAACAGCTGTGGAATTGGATGCAGAGAAAAGGTTCAAGTACATATTCATTGCTTTGGGAGCTAGCATTGAAGGGTTTAGGGCTATGAGGAAAGTGATAGTTGTAGATGCAACTTTTCTTAAGTCTGTATATGGTGGTATGTTGGTTTTCGCAACAGCTCAGGATCCCAATCATCACCATTACCCCATTGTGTTTGGTGTAATTGATAGTGAGAAAGATGCTAGCTAGACATGGTTTTTCAAAATGCTGAAAACAGTTATACCGGATGTTCGTGGAATGGTTTTTATAAGCGACAGACATGCAAGCATCATCAAGGCAGGCTTTGAGGTGTACCCGAGTGATATATCATGGTTTTTACCCTGTTTAGGCCATGATATAAGTCCTTTTATAGAGTCTTTTCTAGTGTTTTGTAGAGTTTTAAAGTCTTTTACAGGTCATAGCACGTTTGGAGGATTATTGGAAGTATTGGAGCTTTCTGGAGCAGTTTGGAGCAGAGCTAAAGATCGTGCTGCTGAGTACCTGTTTTCACGGCCAGTATCGATCGATACCCCATGGTATCGATCGATACCCATAGCAGCAAGACAGACCCGCGAGTTTTCCAAGACTTGAAGAATTGCAAATTGGCCCAGAAGTCTTTAATAATTACAAGAAGACCCCAGAACGTGTTTTAGGTTATAAATAGGAGTTTTCAGCCATCTGTTTAGGCTATGCCTTTTTATGCTTTTTATTACTTTGGTTAGAGACAAGTCTGATTTCCCTTCGGCCGAGATCAGATCTTTAAACCTTCTTTGATTATTTATTTGATGATTTATTCAGTTATGTCTATTGATTCAATTGCCATGTCTGAGTAGATCCACCTTATGTTTAGGGTTTTCTCATAAAGGATTTCTTTGAATGCTAGGTTAATTATCTGTTTAGGATTCATCATCTGAATTAGTTCTTCGCTTAGGTTGTGTTCAAAGCTAATTCTAGGTTGACGAATCTGGAACTTAGATCTTAGGATAATTGATTAGGCACGACAGTGCAATTAATTACCTGATAGAACCTAAGTGAGCAAATTGGTTATTCGCAAAGAAATTTGGTTTAATTGATTTGTGAACATATCAAACCTGTTATTAAAGCTGATTTAGACTTTAGGATTCGCAAAGAGATTTGGAATTCCTAGGATTTAGATTTAGATAGTTTTCGCAACGACAGTTGGTTAATTATACTTTAGTGATTTGAGTTCAAGAACTGCGCTAAATCTGAATCCTGTTAGTTAGTTCATCTGCATTCATTAATTTCCTGAGAAAACCCTGGGCCTATATTTTCCTGATTGAATACAACTCTTTTAATTTCTGCATCATTTTTAATTACAATTGTTTGGCTTAGCTTGATTCTATTCTATATAATCTATTGTGCGTTTCTGTGAGTCTTCTGTGGTTCGACCCCTAGCTATACTATAACATCTGCTTTAGTACTTTAGGGTATTAAATTGAGCATATCAATTTTGGCGCACATCATGGACATTGTATCTGGCATTTGTCTCAAAACGTTAGAGGAAAGGTGAAGAAACAACACAAGGATCATGTCGCGATGAAATTCAGGGATTGTGCTCATATTTATACGGAGAGTGATTTCAACCGAGAGTATGCTGATTTTAGTAGTTGGTTTCCTAAAGTCGCCTAATATCTCGATAAGAGCATAGAGTTGGATAAATTGGCAAGGTGCAAATTTCCAGGCGAGAAGTACAACATAGACACCAACAATTCCGCAGAGTCAATGAACAGTGTGTTTAGGGAAGCAAGGAAGTACTCTCTATTACCTATGATTGATGCGATTCTTGAAAAATTTTCTGAATGGTTTAACAAACATAGGAAAGAAGCTGGTGTTGTATCGGACCACAAGAGAGTGGTGCCTTTTGTGGAGAACGAGCTGCACACACGATGTGTAATTGCATCGAAATTAGTGGTGACTGAGCTAAACGGCTTCCAGCTTGAATACAACGTTATTGGACGCGATGGGAAGAGTTATTTGGTGGACCTAAAAATGAAAAGTTGTTCGTGCAGATGTTTTGATATAGACAAATATCCGTGTGTCCACGCAATAGCCGCAACGAGAAACCTCATGAGGAAGGATGGGAGAACCGCGAATATCCAAATCTATGATCTCAGTTCTCAATATTACTTGATTGATACATGGGCGTTGGCATATTACAGAACGATTTATGTCGTCCCGCATGACTCTAACTGGATGGTTCCTGCTGAAATAGAAGAATTGTTCGCCTTACCGCCGCTATACACCAAACGATCTGGAAGAAATCAGGAAACGCGGTTTCCATCTACCGGAGAAGGTAGTCGGAAGAGGAGAAACAAGTCTGTCCCTGGCATTTACTTGGAGAGGTGGTTGCAGCCCGAAAGTCCTGATGAGTAAACATATTTTCTTCTTTGTAATTCTCGAATTTAACTAAGAACATGTCTGTTACTAAGTACTACTAAGAACATGTATGTTGCTGTATTTCTCGGATTTTGACAACCAGGTTTAACTAAGTACTACTAAGAACATGTATGTTGGTATATGGCATCGTATTTGTACAACCATGTTTAACTAAGTACAAATAAGAACATGTCTGTTCAGCATTTCTCGGATTTGTACAACCATGTTAAACTACGTACAGATAAGAACATGTATGTTCTCCGATTTTTACAACCGGGTTCAACTAGTACAACTACGAACAAATTAATTATACAATCATAATTATTAACATAATATCCAACTAATATTAAAAATGGTAAATTAAGTTGTAAAATGATTCATAATACCTAAAGAAACGATTATTAATCAATAAAAAACGAATTAAACATTTTCCTAATACATATGCTTGTTCTCACATCAAATACTCCTTATAGTATAAGAAAGACTTTGTTAATATTCACTTCTTACGATGGAAAAGAGTTGAAAAATTCGATTTCGTGCAAATTGTCTTATGAAAACCTCCTAAATGGTACATAGCTGTGGGAAGTCACGTGGACAACTACAACATAATCATTTATATTAAGATCCAACTTAAAATACGCAAATATCGCCAAAAGCACAACTATGATGTTTGGTGAACAACTGTACATCTAGGGGACAACTATGTTTAAACCACACCAAGTTTAATAAATACATTTCTCACTCATTTCGGAACTTCCCTCCTTTTTTTTCGGAACTTCCCTCCTTCTTTTCCCCAATTGGTTACTTTTTTTTTTTAATCAATATACCTTTTTGTCGACACACTCTCACATCCACTCATTTCTCACAATTTTTCGTTTATTCCTTTTAGAGAGAGATAGAGAGGAGAGCGATTTCTAGGGTTTGAGAGGAAAAGGGGAAAGTTCTCAAATTTCTGGATTTGGAAGGTGGAATTCAACAATCGACAAAGGTAAGTTTTCGATTCTAGATTTCGCGATTTCGATTTTCGAATTCTAGATGTCGCGATTCTGGATTTCGCGATTTCTGGGTAAATGGCAATTCTCGATTAAGGCATCTAGGCGATTTCACATTTCTGGGTACATTGAGGATATGGGATTTCGATTTCGGGGTAAATGGCAATTCTCGATTAAGACATCTAGTCTATGCGATTTCACAATTCTCGAGGATATGGGATTACGATTTATGGGTAAATGGCATCTAGGCGATTTCACATTTCGTTTCGATTTCTGGGTATATGATATGAGGTTTCGATGTCTGTATAACTATTTATGTTTTTCCCGTTACAGTGACAATGTCAATAAGTGCAAGAGAGAATGATTCCTGATAAGAAAGTTACGAGGATCTCTACGCAAGAGAGGACGCTAATTTCAGTATTCCTTCAAAGTGTTGGTGCAGTAAAACAAGTGAGAGTCGACGTGGCTAAAACTCCGGGGGATGAAGGAAGAAGATACTACCATTGCACATCGAGTGACGTAAGTATATCTAACCTTTGTTATGGTGGAGACCACCATTTTAAGTGGTGGGATCATGCAATCCAAGAGCAGTTTACAAGAGTAGAACTCCGACTAGATGAGCAGAGAGCTTCGACTCACAGTGCTTTCAAACTCCATTGTGAGATGCGTACGGCCGTTGCGAAAATGCGTCAAGAAATTGATGAGATCAAGGAAAGCTTAGCCAAGAAGGACCACGAGATCCATATGCTGAGGGAGAAACTTTCGAGGAGAAGAAAGTGACTTTAGTTTATGTTTATGTTTCATAATATGCAGCTGAAGGTCCTTTTGTATTCGTTTTTCCGAAGGATCTTATGTTTTTGTTGCTTTATAAACAAGTTGTAAAACAATCTTATGTTTTTTTGTTATAAAGTTGAACCTATTTAAACCAGTTGTTCCAAAGAACTTAATTAAGTTGAACCTATATAAACGAGTTGTTCCAACAAACTCAATTAAGTTGAACCTATATAAACCAGTTGTTCAAAGGAACTTAATTAAGTTGAACCTATATAAAGCAGTTGTTCCAACAAACTCAATTAAGTTGAACCTATATAAACCAGTTGTTCCAAGGAACTTAATTAAGTTGAACCTATATAAACCAGTTGTTCTAACAAACTCAACTAAGTTGAACCTATATAAACCAGTTGTTCCAAGGAACTTAATTAAGTTGAACCTATATAAACCAGTTGTTCCAAAAACTGAAATACATAAAAACGATAAGTAGTGTGTACCGACCAACCAATTCATAACCAAACTACTACAAAGTACTATATGCTAAACACCAAAGAACCAAACTACTACAAACACCTACTTCTTTCTCTGCTTCTTCTCAGGCTTCTTCTCAGGCTTCTTCTCGGGCTTCTTCTCAGGCTTCTTCTCAGGCTTCTTCGCAGGCTTCTTCTCAGTCTTCTTCTTAGTCTTCTTCTCAGGCTTCTTCTCATCAACCCACGGTGGCCTTAGATAGTCAGACTCTCCCCTTCTTCTCTTCACTCCGGTTGGTATTGGAGTGACACTGGGATCCTTCGCCTTCCTCTTCTTATTCTCTTTCTTTCCTTTTCCTTTCTTCTCTTTCTGACCCTCTACCTCAGCTGCATACAAAAATAAACAAAGTTAAACACAACAAGGAAATCACCAAACCCAAAACCGCAAACCCAAAAAACTCACTTATATCCTCGATGATTGGTAGAGATGGGTGAGGGACTCCACTGAAAAGAACCACACCACCTGCATATGTAGTCTCATAAGCTCGACTTTCTCGAGGTGTTGCGCCAAAATTCTCAAACTCAGTTATATCCTCGATGATTGGTCCAGTTGGCTGATAGAATGGAGTCTCAGAAGCTCGACTCTCTCGATGTGTTGAGACAAAATTCTCAAGCTCTTTCAGTCTCGCATCCAACCCTTTCTCCATGTCCATAACCTTCTCTGTTATCTTCTCCGTTAGCTTCTCAAACCCTTTCTCCATCGCTTTTTCCATCCATTTCTTCAGCTTCCTCTCCAAGGCTTCTCCAGACTGTGCAGGTACATGCCCAGGTACCTGAGAAACTCTGTCAAGGCCAACATCAACTCTCGCAGTCTCAGGGACTGCATCACTCCGCGAAGCCACATCCAAATAAAAGAGATCTCTTCAAAATATCTTCTTCTTCTGAACAGTTAGACGCTCTCTCCAACTTTCAACGAGGGGATCGATGAAACCTATCCCATCATCATAGTCATCGTCTATGATCAGCTTCAACAGATCATTCTCCTCTGAATCTGGTTCCAAGATGCTAGAGATGTCCTGTAAAGATTAATAATTCCAACATCAAATGAAACTCTAAAAGATTACAAATATTACCAACTAACTATGTTCACAAACTCTTACCTTGCTCAGACCGACCGCTTCATTGATGTCATCCAAAGGAAGACCTTTCATTAAACATTCTGAGAATTTACTTTTACAACACCTTGGACATTCCTGCTCTGCGGGTACAGCTTCCCGAAATCTGCGTCCAAGATTTGGAATCGCCTCATATGCCATAATCTACACATATCGTTACATTATCTCAGTGTTAAAATCTTTAAACTAATATTTAAAATCATAAATTACTCGTAAATATTTACCTCGAGAGGAAGAACAAAGCCACCAAACGCCGCTTGCTGTTTTGGTTTCACGACGCCTTTGAAGCTTTTCACAAAGCGTCGGATCTCTTTCATGGTTTCGTCGAATGTAAAACGACCCCAAAGAAATGTCTCACAAGCGTGGACATCATCAACAACACTCAGCAGCCACAAATCTGTGTTACCATCAACCTTAGACTTGGCTTTCACTACCTTGCATAAGAAATACAAGATAGTGAGCTTCAACCTGTCTGCCAAGGTCTTCCTCACTGCTGAGGTCTACTTCTTCACTCCTCCGGTCTTATTCTTAAGTTCCTCAATCTTCTCTTCCACATCTTTGATTGTTACCTTCGGGTCCTTAACAAACATCCGCTCAGCAAACTCCAAATCCCCCAACGCCTTATAGTTGTTGGGGGTAATCGTGGCAGTCCAATCCAGTAAGGAGGGCATGCTCTCTCAAAGAGTACCTGATAGGCACTCCGTTCACCACAAACCAGCACTCTCTCTCCTTCTCCGTAGATGCTGTCCGAAGGAGAAGCATCCACATGCCTTGAAGCATGTGGTTTGCCTCCTTAGGCAAGTGGAACATATGCTTGAATTGAGAATGATTTCGAAACCATTCCAATTCGTCATCAATACCATCCTCAATGTACTCCACCGTCGATTTCAGCTTACACCTACTTCCGACCTTGCAAGTCTTGGTGTACTCGCTTGGACCAAAAAACATATTCTCCGGCGGCAGTGGTTGGCTCCAAAAATCATCATCATCTTCATCAGCATCACTATCGTAGTCCTGCAAATTAAAAAAAAACACTTATTATTATCAGTTAGCCACAGTTGAACTCAGATGTTCCAGTTAGCCAAAGTTGTCCCTACATCACTGTTGAACTAAGATGTTCCAGTTAGCCAGAGTTGTCCCTACATCACAGTTTCAAACCTAAGATGTTCCAGTTAGCCACAGTTGTCCTTACATCACAGTTTCAAACCTAAGATGTTCCAGTTAGCCACAGTTGTCCCTACATCACAGTTTCAAACCTAAGATGTTCCAGTTATCCAGAGTTGTCCCTATATCTCAGTTTCAAACCTAAGATGTTCCAGTTACCTAGAGTTGTCCCTACATCTCAGTTTCAAACCTAAAATGTTCCAGTTAGCCAGACTTCTCCCTACATCACAATTTCAAACCTAAGATGTTCTAGTTACCTCTTTTTCCTCTTCTTCTCCACCATTTTCTTCCTCCACAACATTGTCTTCCCCTGCGATAGCAATGTTTTCTTCAACGTTTTCAGGACCGTTTTCTTCCTTCTCAACATTGTCTTCCCCTGCGATAGCAATGTTTAATTCAACGTTTTCAGCAACGTTTTCTTCTACGTTTTCAGGACCGTTTTCTTCCTCCTGAACAATTGTTTCTTCCCTTTCATCCCCCTTTTCTTCCTGTACTCTCCTTCCATCCACGTTTTCAGCAACGTTTTCTTCTACGTTTTCAGGAACGTTTTCTTCCTCCTCAACAACTGTTTCTTCCCTTTCATCCCCTTTTTCTTCCTCTACTCTCCTTCCATCCACGTTTTCTTCTACGTTTTCAGGAACGTTTTCTTTCTCCTTAACAACTGTTTCTTCCCTTTCATCCCTCTTTTCTTCATCTACTCTCCTTCCATCCACGTTTTCTTCAATTGATAGCTCTTTACTCACTTCTTCTCCTTCATTAACCGTCACTTTCGGATCGGTTTCATGACAATCCATTGCTTCTCCTTCGATAATTGCTTCTAGGTAATTCCTAAAATAACCAAAACTAGATATAAGTTAGACAACACATCCACATACAATTTGTGAAGAATCCATACTAATTCGAGAACAATTTCATATCAAAACCGAAATGAGAGAAGTTATCGGAACATCGCCCATCAAAAATCGAAAACTAAGGCATCGGAACTACCATTTGATTCCGTTACCTATTGACAAGTATGAGGAGTTCCCAAGTCTGAGAGGAAGAATGAAGGATATGAAGAATCGCGTGGGTCTGAGAGAGGGAATCGACGAAATCTGGAAATCTGCAGACGAAATTGAAGACCACAACGGCGAGTTCCAACGGCGAGTTCCAACAGCGAGGGAACCGGAGTTGAGCTTGGGAGTTCTCGGCTTCGCTCTTGTCGGATTTCGTCGTCGGAATGAATCGATCAGAAGTTCCCTCAGGGGAGAGCGATGGTCTCGCGGAGCATGGGGAAGTGGGAGGGATTTTTTTGTTTTGTTTTTTTGTTTTTTTTCCAAATTTTAATCAACTGAATTTGGGTGTGGGTCGGATTGTTGGGTCTGGATGGGTTTTTCTTTGGATCCAACTGGTTGGGTCTGTAATTCTCGATTTTTGTTTTGGGTTTTTCGGTTTTTCTCTCAATTTTGATTTAAAAATAATTATTTATTAAAAATACCAAAAAAGTGGCATATGGGAATAAGAAATTGTGGCTTTCCAGGGATTGTTCCTATAGAAAGATGTATAAACAATTTACAAGTTGATGAAATTCACGGGATATCTACAGCTTTTTGAATTTTGATTTGATGTCGACCGTACAAATAAATATGATGTCATTTAATATCTCTCTCTCTCTTTTCCAAAATTAGGGGCTTCAATCCAGTTCGTGTCGTTGATCGGTGGAATATAAGAGCATCTTTATTGCAGTTTCTTAAGTGGGTATCTTAGCTTATTTTGGAATAAAATTAAATCAAAACAAATAAAACAACTAAGAACCGTTTCTTAATTAGGAACTTTAAGAAACGGTTCTTAAGTAACACGTGTTGAGCAGAAAAAAACTCTCTCTTTCCTCTCTCTCTCTACGCTTCTCCTCCCTCTCTCCATCGCCAACCTCCACATTCTGATTCATGTTTCTCTCTTTTGTTGAATCTCGTGGTTCCGATTTGAAATTGAAGATCGTTGTTTACAGGCTCATGCTAGAATCAAAGTTTCTGTTCTCAATCTCCTCAGAATTTTGAATTCTCCAGATCCAGCCATCTCTGATCTCTCTCTAGTACTGTCACGGTCTGCGACGCCGGATGCGGAACCGGATCTCTCTCCATTCCACTTGCTAAGGTGCAATCATCTCTGCTAGCGATATCTCTGCAGCTATGGTCGCCGAAGCTGAGATGAAGGTGAGCTTTCGTCCCCTGTGATTGCTGGCTAACTTTCTCACTGGTCGAATTTCAAAATGCAAGTGCTCATTTCCAATTTCAATTCTGAATTTTAAGTTTAAGTTCCTCTGATTCTTCTTTTGGCAAGCTAGATAGACATTTTCAAATCCAAATGCAGAATCAAGATTATCTGAAATAGAGTTGCTGAGTAACTACACTCTCGAATCTGAAACCTTGTGCTTGTTGAATATGCACAGGAGAGCTTTTCCCAGGGCCTTCAAAGGCTACAAGGGCTTACCTACACGCGAAGAGATTATCCCGTCAATGCAAAACTCATTGGCCAGTAACTTCATCTTCCCTAAGTAAGAGATCATACTATCATCATCTCACTGAATCTGATGAATAAACTGGTTTAAAGTTTTTGCAGGAGCTTGAAGTTAATTCTGTATTGTTGAAACTGGTTTAAAGTTTTTGCAGAATCTCATGAATCTCATATTGTTATAACTTTGTTTCATATTCTCATATTCTCAGTTTGTTATAACTTTGTTTCATATTCTCAGTTTGATGTTTGATGTTATGTTTAAATGTAATGGTTTCTTTTTGTATGTTTGATGCTTGATATGAAGTGATACATTTGGTTCCCTGCTTTTAAGCATTTGTTGTTTGGGCCACTCTTGTTCTTCAATGGTTTAGAAGTGTTAATTGATTCCACATTTCTATGGTTGGTAGTAATTTCTTATCGTAACACTTACCTACTCCTCTTCTCATGAATTTAGGTAATGAGATGTTGTTAGTCCAAGCGATAAATTTATTGATTGCAGCATTGAATTCAATTGGAAATCAGATTTATCTGTTCTTCACATTCACTACATACTCTAGGAACAACTCTATGTGACAGTCTTAGTGGAGTAAAATATCATATTTTAGAGTTATACACTAAGTTTGGACTGGGTAATTGATGATTTCCTTGGTGCAGGTAATTCTGTCTTTGATGCATCTCAGTATGTATTTTTTGGGCTGGCTCAGAATGGAAGAGGTGAAGAAGCTGTCAGTTTCTTCAATGATATGGTTAAAAAGGGGATGAAGCCTGACTACATCAGTTTTATTGCGGTCCTCACTGCATGTAGCCATACGGGTTTGGTTGACGAAGGACGAAATTACTTTGCGTTGATGGCTGAGAGTTATGGGATTAAACCAGGTACTGAGCATTACAGTTGCATGATTGACCTTCTAGGCCGTGCAGGTTTGTTTGAAGAAGCAGAGAATATGTTGGAGAGAGCAGAGTGTAGAGATGATGCGTCTCTGTGGGGAGTACTTCTTGGACCTTGTGCTACAAATGCAGATGCCTCCGGTATTGCAGAGCGGGTTGCAAAGAGAATGATGGAGTTGAACCAAAGTACCACATGAGTTATGTGCTTCTAAGTAACTTGTACAAGTCGTTAGGTCGCCATGGTGATGCACTCAAGATTCGTAGGTTAATGGTGAGAAGAGGAGTAGCAAAGACTATTGGACAGAGCTGGATTGATGCTCATTAGAAAGCTATAAAGGTTCCTATCTCTCTAGGGGTCTTGCTTTAGCATTCATGAAGAAATGATTTTTTGACAACTTTAAACCACACAATTTTGCCTTCACTCGATTTAGTCTTTACAAAGTAAGGTAAAACAAAATTATANACAACAGACCAAATCAAAACTGAGTCTCATATTTTTGTTTCACATAGCAAGAGAAGTCGATGGATCAGCTCTAGAAAAAAAAAACAGATTCTTGAAACTGTACATGTGCTTCCAAAGACATTACTTTGGCATGTGAAGAACACAACGCAGACACGTTCCTTCTCTCATAAGCTCAAAAGCTTCGTTGATATCATCAAATGCAAGGTTATGCGTGACCAATTCATCGATCATGATCTCCTGCGCCACAAAAGAAAGGTGTTCATTGATTAATAGCGATTTTGTTTATGTAGCTGTGCTTACATACCTTGTTCATGTACTTTTCAATGAGTGAAGGAAGATGAGATTTAGGCTTCCAACCACCAAAAAGAGTCCCTTTTAAAGATTTCCCAGAGAGAAATAGTCCGTAATGAGCTGAAACTTCAGGCTTCACTTTCGGTACGCCTAGAGTAACGGTCATGCCCCCACCCCTGAGATATCCACATTCAAAGTGAATATACATACAATTTGGTGCGTAAACAAGGTGAGAATTAAATGGAACAGAAAGCTCATATCCGAGCACGATTGTAAAATCAATATTTTAAAAGATTTTTTTTCAGTTAAGTCAAGATTTTCACAGATTTTGTTAACTACCAGTAGAATATATATTCTACTATGTATAGAACAAAGACAAAACAGCAGAATTTCCGATTCTGCAAAAAGTAGAATGTTGAGAAATATGTAGAATATGTATTCCAAAATCTGTAGAATGCAACACAAGTTGTAGAATATATATTCTATAAACGAAGTAGAATGCAAAAGAAGTCGTAGAATATTGATTCTACGTTTGATAGATTATAGACACAATACCAGAAAACATATTCTACAGAATCGTAGAATTGGTACGATTCGTAGAATATGTATTCTACAGAATCGTATATATGGTGAAAAAAATATTTTTAAATAAGAAGATTTCCTTAAACAATTATTAAATATATTTTTATTTCCTTTTTTGGAATTTGCGAATTTTCGAAGTATTTTAAATATTAATTTTATAATTAGTAACATTAATTAAAAGGGTATTTGAGTCAAAAAGTGACAAAAGTTCACAAAGTCTTAAAGGGACAAGAGTCTTCTAAATTGGTCTTATATTTCTAATTGTCCCAATTTTTTTTGGGGTTTGAGGCCCAATTCGTTGAGCCCAATTTTTGATAAATTTTAAAAAACAAAACGACGTCGTTTTATCTTTCCGTGACAACGGGGCAGCTTACGTGGAAACCGTTAACGGTGTTACGTGGTTGATTAACGGGGAGTTAGTCAATGTTTGTTTTCGCCAAAAAAAAAATAGTCCAGGTATGAATATTCAAATTTCTGAGATTCTGGGTATGAAATTGGACACTTGAATTTGTTAGGTATTAATCTGCACCATTTGGTATAGTTCAGGCACGAATCGGCCGTTTTCTCCTCACACAAAGACTCACAGAAACAGACAATAGATTATATAGGTGAGAATTAAGCTAAACGATCAATGATATTGAAAACAAAGCGTAAATTAAAGCGGTTGTAACTTCAATTGGAGAAAGATAAGTTCAGGGTATTTCTCAGGGAATCAATGAATGCAGATAAACTAACTAGCAGGATTCAGATTTAGCACGGTTCTTGAACTCAAATCACTAAGGTATAATTAACCAACTTCCGCTGCGAAAACTATCTAAATCTAAATCTTAGGAATTTCAAATTCCTTTGCGAATCCTAAAGTCTAAATCAGCTTTTAAATCAGGTTTGATTTGTTCACAAAACTACTAAACCAAATTCCTTTGCGAATAGTTATTTTGCTCACCTTAGATTCTATCAGGTAATTAATCGTACTTCCGTGCCTAATCAATTATCCTAAGATCTAAGTTCTAGGTGATCAATCTAGAATTAGCTTTGCAAACAACCTATGGTGAAGAACTAATTCAAATGGTGAATCCTAATAACTAATCAATCTAACATTCAGAGAAAACCCTATTGAGAACCCTGAACCTAACAAGAGATCTACTCATACATGGAAATTGAAGCAATAAACATGTTTGAATAAATCATCAAATAAAACATAAAGAGTAACAAGAGGGTTCGAAATCTTTTCTCGGATGAACATAGTTTCAGACTTGTCTCCCTTCAAAAAGCTCTCTCACAATACCAAAGTAAAATAAAGCGTTGAATAAAGCATAGCCATTAAAGTGGCTGTAAAATCCTATTAAATAACCTAAATCACGTTTTGGGGCTTCTTGTAAATAATAAAGTCTTCTGGGCAATTTTGCAATTCTTTAACTCTTCATAAAAATCACGGGTCGTGTCTGCTTCGATGAGTATCGACCGATACTAGGCAGTATCGATCAACACTCAGACTTCAAATCGGGTACTCAGCCACACGAACGTCTGCTTTGCTCCAAAATGCTCCAAAAAGCTCTAATATCTCCAATTATGCTCCAAACGTGCTAAAACCTGTAAAAGACTCTAAAACAATACAAAATAATAGAAATACTCTATAAAACGGACTTATATCATGGCTTAAACGGGGTAAAAACCATGATATATCAGAGCTCGCGGGAGCCGATGCTGCAAGGGCATGGGCTGGTAGTAGTACTCGAGATCGCTCTGCAGCTGCGTCTCGCTTGCCCTTAGCCACTAAGAACTCACCGATAGTGTATGGTAGACGAGGGACAGTCGGTACATAGTCCATTGCCTCCGGTCTCCATCGAGAATCTGCTCCATCTCGTAGCTTAGGGACATAATTAGAACGGTTAGCGCATAAGAGTATCCATGTATGGTAAAAGTAAGTGTACCGTCCCTCGCTCTTGGATTAGAGTGTCTCTTGTAGCACATGGTGACACTTGCTTATAATTCTTTGGTGAGATTGTCGTAAGTAGGGAGATTGAGCTCCATGAGAGGTCTAAGATTAAGTGCATCGAGATACCAAATTACGTCTTCTCTAATCTCGGGCGTGTCGAGAGTCGAGTAATCTATACTAGGTGTTGATTTGATAACCAACCTTCTGAGCTTCTCAAGGTAGTCGATATTCGGATCCATAGGTTGCTCGACATATCGTATCTTTGGTCTTGGTTCCGGAGATGGCGTTGGTTCACGTGGAGGAGACGGTGTCGGGTCACGTGGATGAAGTGTTGCCCAAGCTCGAGTTTGCGTTCGTCGTTGGCTCATCACGTACTCTGCTAGATTAGTGTTTTCCTCCACACTAGTTGTATCTGATCCGCTTTGGTTCTCCTCGGGACGCCTAGAGATTGATCTCCGGGTTGATTCTCCTACGTATATGCTCTTCTTAGAGCGAGTTATTCGAGATCTCGCATAGTCCATTTTTCCTACAAAATAGAAAATAAATATCGGCGAAAATATAAATATGGTTGTGATTGAAATGTTTCAATGCGCGAGGATACCAAATCGAGCATCAAGAGACACATTCAATCTACAAACGAGTAATATCAAACGTAAATTTTTGCAAATCAAGATGCTAATGACTAATTTTGGATTTGTGCGTACTTTGCATAAGAAAATTCTAAAAATAAATTCTTAAGCTCATTCTTAAGTAAACTTAATAGATTACCATATATTAATCATCAACTAAACAAGAATTGGCCAAATTAATCAAAGTTACTCTCCAAATTCGTTTTTAATTAAGCTGAAAATTTTCAAATTCCAAAAATCTCAAATCCATAATAATTAAGGGATGAAGAAAGGCTTCTCTATCAAAGAATATGAGTCGAGAATCCTTTGCTCCAAACCGAAGAACAAGAGTAAAAGTTGCTGGAAATTAGTCTCTTCCTTAAATCGTGCAAGGAGATTATATCTAAAAGACCTAAAAACAAGTATTTATAGTCTTCACTTCATTGTAGACGTTTAGGGTTTGATGTGAAATAACATAATTGGCCTCGGGAGTAAAACGAAGTCAATTTGGTCGCAGCAAGGAGTGGCCGCGGGTGCGTGGTCTCGACCCGCGGTGACATGGTCTTTGGCAGCGTACGGTGCCCTCCTGGCCACAGCGGAACGTCAGTTGGCCGCTGTGAGAGCAGAATCTCACAAGCGCAATCCTTGACTACTTTGAGTTTGAAGTGTATTAAAAAGACTTAGGAAAAAATTGTAAGAACTCGAGAGGAATTTGAGAGAAAAATGTTATATGTTATTATTGCCTTTTTGCAGTCAAGAATTCGGTGTCCCTTACAATACATTTCACCTTCTCATTTATACAAGCTCGGGAAAATATAAACGTCTAAATCTTAATTTAAAACTTGGAATTGAATTCGTAATCTTCGTCTTTAAATGCAAGGCTTGATTCTAGGAACTGAGGTAACTATGTTTGACCATGTTTGAACTTCGGTCGAGCTCGCACCGCTGTCTTCCTGCGAGCTCGTTTGTTTTCATGTGAGCTCGCTTTCTTTTAGCATGCTCGCTGCTTCCATCATGCTCGTTTTAACTTGTGCATTTCTTACTTCAGCTTGTAAACAGTCTCGTGAGACCTTGTCGTGGGCCGAGCCTTCATTATTGAGCATGCTTAATCAAGCTGGACTTTAGGTGTGGAATTTGGGCCCAACAGTTGCCCCCCAGCATCTTTAATGATTTATCATTGAGGATGCGGAGCTGCGATCTCGGGATTTGATTGATCCTTTGATTGGCACGATCTCGCAATCCCGGGCTTCTGATCAATCTTTAGCTTGTTCATCGGGCGAGTCTGCAGGGATCCCGTAGTGTCTGCGCGACTTTTAAGGGATGTGGCAGGATGAGTGGGCGAGTGGGTATAAATGAGCGGTTCTCATCGCTTCAACTCCCCACGCCGCCTCAACTCCCTCTTACCGAGGTAATGATGTCTTCTCACTTTTTCCCTTCTCTCTCCTTTATTATTATTTTTACTTCATTAATTGAACTGTCTTTACCCCTTTTCTTTTTACTTTTATTCGAGATACTTTTCTGTGAAAGTTCAGCCTCCATTGTTCCCGATCGAGTTTCTTTCTTTTTCGGACTCGGTTTTCTTGGCCCCTTTTTTTTTGCAATGGCTTCTACTTCTCAGCTGGATGCTCCTCCTCCCCCTACCTAGCGTTTTGACTCTCACTCGAAGAGCACGATTTCGGCTGCTGAGCTCGCGAATATCTCCTCGTTGTGCGGACTTGATATCGGCGATCTGCTCATTCCGTCGGCTGATAGCTCCCCGGAGAGTCCTCCGGAGGGTTATGCGTGTGGTTACGCCGCGTTTTTCCTGAGATGTCGCCTTATTTTTCCTATCCCGGCAGCTGTCTCTAATATCATTAGTGACCTCGGACTTGCCCTTCCGCAGCTCATGCCTAGTGCGATGAGGTCCCTTGCCGCACTCTAGGTGCGTTCTAAGGAGTCTGGGATTGTATTTGATACCGAGGTCTTTCGCCAGCTTTTCAACGTCAAGGGGAACTCTCACATTCGCAGGACCTACTATTTCCTGGCGAAGGTCAATCGATCTGTCTTTAGATTCAACGTGAGGGATGAAAAATGGTGGGAACAGTGGTTCTATTTCAGGATTTCCAGTGCGTCGGTCGAGGGCGAGTCGGTGCTCCGCCATTCCGGGGCCCAGATCTCTGGTCAGCGCAACCTCCCGGATGTTGATTTGAGCATCCCTTCTGGAAGATTGATTGTTCTTTCTTCCCCCCCCCCTTTTTTTTTTTATATTCCAGTATGGTGATCCTTTTTTCTTTTGTGCAGAATCGATCGATTCTTCAAAGACAGTGACGGCTGAGGTCCAGAGACTTATCGACCTTGTCAAGGGAGAAAGTTCCGACTGGAAGGGTTTTTCTCTTGACAGGATTCAACAGGCTCGTGATCGCCGAGCTCCCGGGTTATCCGTTGCATCTGCTTTCCTGCTAATAGGTTTGGGTGGATTTATGTCTCTATCTTTTTTTAGATTTGAGAATTGTTTCTTGACTCAAGTATTTTTTTTTGCTTAACTCCGCAGATTCTCCGACTCCGTCTCCCCTACTTCAACTTCAGGCTCCGGTTCCCGATCCGTCTATTATTCCCAGGCTCGAGGCTGTTGCTAAGGATCTAGCTCGTGCTGAGATTGACCCCCTGGCTGGTTCCTAGGTGCCGGCTACTGCCCCTGCTACCTCCCAGATTGATCTTACTCGTAGCGAGAGCTCCACTGAATCCAGAAAGATGGTTCCTCCCAAGAAGTCGCAGCGCCTTTCTTACAGGGAGAGGATGCGACTGCGCCCTGCCCCGATGCCAGCTGGTGCTCTTGATAAGAGGGTAAAAGAGGCTCTTGGTAAGTCCGTTCGTACTGAGATTCTGCAACGGGAAGAGGTTGAAAAGGATGATCATTGTGAGCTTAGAGCTGATCACAGTGGTGATGTTCCGCCAAAGGGGGATGAAGCCGAGGTTATCCAAAATGATGTGCGAGCTAGGGATCCTCAGAAGTCAGTTTCCAGGGTGTCTTCTAAAGAGCCAAGTCGTTCTGTCGAGCATCAGTCTCGCTCCAAGTGCTCTCGTGGCGATGGATTTGATGGCGAGGAGACATCAAGGAGGCATGTGGTACCTCGTTCTCAGGGTGGTGGAGGTGTTTCTCCGAATGCCTTTAGGTTTGACTTTGACGGACCTGAGGCAATTGTTGAGAACAACTCCGAGCTTGCAAATATCTTTAGGCGTGTTAGACCTTCGTCCTGCTTCCTGCCATCTCTTAGGAACATGAAGAAGCCTGAGGGCTATGTTCAGTTCGCAAGTGCGATGGGCCAGGTAATTTCTATGGCTTTTGCTTTGCTCTTTATTTTGATTTTCTCTCTGCTGAACTTTTATGTTCCCTTCCCAGGCTGTTTCTGCTGCCAATGAGCTGATTACCTCTTTTGAGCAAGATCTTCGCTCTGCTACCCAGCCCGAGGAGGTGGATAGGGCAGCTGGGACCATTGCTGACCTCGTCACTGAAAGAGACGAATTGATGAGGAGACTCACTTGGAGCGAGGAGAAGATGTGCGAGGTTGCTCTTCTGGAGGGCCAGGTTAAGTATCAGGCTGTTTTGGCCAAGAGATGGGAGGATTCTGCCCAGGAGGCTCTAGCTCGGGTTTCTGTGTTAGAGAAATTAAACGAGGATTTAAAGGTGGACCTCCGTGTTGCCGAGGGGCGAGCTGGAGCAGCTGAGGTTGGTTTGCGCTCAGCTAGTGGAAACATAGTGGACTTGAGGGTCCAGGTTGAGAAGATTACCGAAGACTCGAAGAAACTTGCCAAGAGGCAGAAAGAGATGGTGAAGAAGGCAGAGAAGGCCGCGAGGAGGGAGATATCCAAGCAGTTACGTGCCATTCTTTTGGGGATAAAGGATAAATGGGAGAAGAAGAAAATCGAGGTTGATACCGAGACTCAAATTATGGAGTGTAAATCCAATATCCTTCTTCTCGATGATATTATCGGTCAGACCATCAATGATTTTGAGGCCGAAAAGACGAACATCCAGGCTGAGAAGCTGAGATTGGACGCGGAGCTCGCCATCTTTCAGGTATCAGATTTTTCCCTGGGTAAAATTGATATCCCTCAGGTGTCCGATGACTCGGTTACGCTGCCAGCTGGGCCAAGCGCATCATTGAATGATCAACTGGATCTTGGTTCTCAAAAGCTTAGGAAGGAGTTCCCGCTGCCCTCGAATCAAGATGCTCCGGAGGATAAACCCGCTAATCCTACTTGTTAGGAACATCTTTACTGTTTTCGTTTCCTGTTGTTCTTGTTTGAACTTGGTGCCTGGGGAGGCTTTTAAACCTTTTTTGTTTATTGAACTTGTTTATGCCTTAGCGGGCTTTCTGAACTCATGCTCCTTTGAGGAGGCTTTATTTATTTTGATGATTTAGAAAATCTTTCTTTTTATGATTTTTTGCCATTTAGAGGTTGTGTTTTTTGATCAAAGGCGGTTTTTCAGCCAAAGACCTAGGTCGTTTAGAGACCCTGCTCCCAGGTCGTTTAGAGACCTCGGGAGACGACCAGACGATTTAAAGACGCAAGGTCGAAGCCGTTTAGAGGCATGCGTGTAACCTAAACAGTTTAGACGTAGAGGTTGTTGTCATTTAGAGACTAGGAAGGTTGTGACTCTGCAATTTAGACGCAAAGTCGAGTCGTGCTAGCTGGTAACACGCTCTAGCTCGTAAGGCCGTTCACTTATAGAGTAAAGCTTTTAGCTCGTAGATGGTACTTGAGAGGTCTCAGGCTGTTTTTTGACAGGTTCGAGGGAGAAGATTTTTTTATTTTATAGATGTACCCTTGTGAGGTTGCCTACGTACCCTGAGGAGGGATCAAGCCTTTTCGTAGTTCGATTTTTACAAGTGTCTTTTTAATGATAGTACTTCTTTAAATTCATGGCATTCCATGAGTTCCTTTCAGGCGTATTGTCGTGCATCCTGGTGAGCTTATATACGCCATCTTTTACTATCTCGGAGATCCGGTATGAACCTTCCCAGTTGGTGCCTAGTTTTCCGGCGTTTCTTTCCCTTGTGTTCTCGTAGGTTTTTCGTAGGACGAGCTCGCCGACTCGAAATCTTCGCTGCTTGACCTTTGAATTATAGTAGCGTGCTGCCGCTTGTAGATAATTTTGAAGGTTAACGAGTGCTCGGTCTCGACGTTCATCGATAACATCGAGGTGGTCGAGAAGCATTTCGTTGTTCAGTTCCTCGTTAATGGGACATATATCTATTCTCAAGTTGGGAACTGCGACCTCGGCGGGAACCACAGCCTCGATTCCATAAGCTAAGGAGAACGGTGTTTCTGAGGTTGCCTTGCGAGGTGAGGTCCGACAGGCCCACAGTACTCCAGGGAGATCGTCGGACCACCTTTGCTTTTTAGCATCCAGTCGTTTTTTGAGATTGCTCAGTATTAGCTTGTTTGCTGCCTCAGCCTGCCCGTTACCCTGAGGGTAACGCGGGGTCGAAGTTGTTAATCTGATTCCGTGATCTCCGCAGAATTCGAGGAATTGATTTGAGATGAATTGTGATCCATTGTCGGTCACGATTTCGTATGGGACTCCGTGCCGGCAGGCAATGTTTTGCCATACGAATTCATGTACGTGATTTGCTTTAATTTGCTGGAAAGCTCCTGCCTCCACCCATTTGGTGAAGTAGTCGGTGAGGACGAGTAAGAAACGACACCTTCTTTTTCCCGAAGTTACCATGGGTCCTACTATATCCATTGACCACCTCATAAAGGGGTATGGAGATGAAATGGAGGATAAGTTTTCTGTAGGCTGATGTAAAGTCGGAGCATGCCGTTGGCATTTGTCGCATGCCTTAGAATGTTCGTCGCAGTCAGCAACCAAGGTGGGCCAAAAATATCCTTGCCTTTTGATCCTAATGGCTAGTGCCCTTCCTCCGGAGTGGCTCCCACACGAACCTCCGTGAATTTCCGATAATATCGTAAAGGCTTCGAGCCCGTGGATGCATACTAGGTAGGGGCCGTTTACACTTCGCTTGTAAAGGCGATGGCTGATTATACAATATCTTGAAGCTATGGTTTTGAGCTTGCGAGCTTCCCACTTGCTGGGGGGAGCCTCTCCCCCCTCAATGTAATGTATAATCGCTACTCGCCAGTCAGCTCTTGCGATCATTTTTCGCGGAGCGTAACGTGCCTTGCGTCAAGCAGTTCTGGCTCCGTGTCGGCGGCTTCTTCCTCTTCTGGTGGGAAGTTGCCTGTTACTGTGGCTATTGTTATATCTATCTCCATATCGTCATTGTCTATTTCCATCGGAACCTCGCTATCTTCGCCGATTTTGATGCTTGGTTTTTCAATTCCTTCTACTGGAATTACTCTTTTTATGAGTGGATTTGAGGTTGATGCCAGAGCTGCCAGTGCGTCTGCTATTGTGTTCTCACCTCGTGGTATTCGCGTTAGATTGAAGGTTTCGAATTGTATGACTAGCTCATGAACTATGGCTAGATAGGATTCCATCCTGCTATCTCTGGTTTCGTATTCTCCGTGAAACTGGCTTGTAATTAGCTGGGAGTCGCTAAACGCATTTAGCTTACGTATTCCTATTCCAGCTGCGAGTCGGAGGCCTGCTATTAAGGCCTCGCACTCGGCTTCGTTATTTGATGTTGAGAATCCGAGTCTGAAAGATTGTTCTACAATTTCGTTAGTCGGGGATATAAGGTGGATTCCCACACCTAACCCCTGTTTCGAGGAGGCTCCATCGACATAGAGATGCCATGTCTCCATGCTCGTGCCGGTAACCTGGCTGTTAGTCGTGAGCTCGATAATGAAATCAGCTAGTACTTGTGCTTTGGCGCTTGTCCGAGGTCGATATCCGATATCGTACTCGCTTAGCTCGATGGCCCATTTCGCTAGCCTGCCAGACTGGCTGGGGCTGTGCAATACTGTTCGTAATGGCTGTGTTGTCATTACTATGATGGGGTGCGATTGAAAATATGGCCTGAGTTTGCGAGCTGAGATTAATACTGCCAGAGCCAGTTTTTCCATTCGTGGATATCTGGTTTCGGCATCTACCAGGGATTTGCTCACGAAGTAGATTGGTTTTTGCTCAGCTCGTTCTTCCCTTATGAGGACGCCACTTGATATGTGCATATTCTATATGGTTTTAGTATGCATTTCATATAGATTTTAGGTCATTTACTTAGATCTTTATGACTTATCATACTTGTTCTTGTCTCATTTAGAGTCTTAGGTGTTTTGCATTAGGTCCTAGTGAGTCTTGCATATTTTGGAATCCTTTTTAGGTACTTTGGAGGCAATTTGATGGAGTTGGCTTAAGAGCATTGGGTTCGGAAGCAAGAGAAGCGGTTAAAGACGTTTTGGGAGTTTATCAGCTCTCACATCGATCAAAAAGGAAGTCACACATCGATGCAACACATTGATGTTGCACCAGGGAGCTTAACCTCGACCAAGACCTCACCCACATCGATGTCACACATTGATGCTAGCTTCAGCAGGACTCACATCGACCAGAAGAGGAGTCACACATCGATGCA
>PKML01053504.1:0-19997 GCA_002933935.1 Eutrema yunnanense
ATAATTTTAAAAGACTATTATATCATTTCTTATTTCAATTATTCTTTGTTATTTGTAATGGTATTTCATGTAATAACTTACAAAACCAAGTTCATTTTTTAAAATGTCTTTCTTAAATAATATTATAGAGATTTGCTAGACTTTGTTAAGGAAAACATATTCATACATACATACGTATAAAATCAAAGTAAGTGGCGTTTTCACTCTATATGAAACTATTTTAAACATCAAGCTAATTTCTATCAGAAAGTCTGAAAAGTTTTATTTGTTTTCAAAACAACTTTATGTTTCTTTTTTCTTCCGCTAATTTTGTTATATTCTGTTAACCAAAAAATGAATTTGTCAGTAGTTGAATTGGAGCTAAAGTGAATTCCACGTGTTTATGACTTTGTGATCCATACAACAAGTATGCATGATTGAAACGGTGAGTTAATTGATAAAGAAACACTCTCTAGGACCATACGATAAACACTTTCCTAGTTCTAGGCATTATTGTATATAGTCAACTATAATATTATGTGATTGTTCTGATCATCACACAAAAAAGCTATTGAAAAAGGAATTGATCATCAAACTAGGACGAAAGATTAACAATTAAACATATACGCATGTATATTCCTCCTATAAACAAGCAAATTTTAAAATAAAAATAATAGATATCAAATAATTAGTGGGTAAAGTAAGTAGATGCATAACCATTGATAGTTGGAAGGTGAAACCACTTTACCTGGAAAAGAAGAAGAAGCAATTCGATCTCGTTTTTGTAGCCTTTTCCTCTCAAAAGATCTTTCACGTGATTTAATGATTTTTTTATGCGAAAAAGAAGAAAGGTTTAAGAATTAGATGAAAAGTACACGATAGACACAGTTACAACCTCCCCTTTTTAGATTGTTCACTATTCTTTTCTAAAAAAAACAAAAACAGTAAATCAGCAAACCCGAATCGTGTCCAGGTTCACTGAATTTCTCTCAAAATATCAATAAGATTTAGAAAAAAATCCCAAGTATACAGAAAAGAGAAAAGAGAGATTGTTTGAATGGGAAAATACAAGGAATTAGCAGAAGAACAGAAACGTATTTTCGCAAAAAATGAAGAGAAATAAAAAAAATCGATCTGGGTTTTTGAAAAGAATCTCGTTTTATAAAATAAACAGAGATAAAAAAAAAAGTCGTGATTATCGTTTTAATTAAAAACTGAGATAATGAAATTCATTTTTTCCAGGGGAAAAAAAATAAAATAAATCAAGGTGATAATGACAGAAGCTATGGAAACACCGAAGTGGTTAAGATCGAAGTTAGTTTTTACGAAAATGCCACTGGCTCCAATTCGAGAAAGCGAAAAGGTCAAAAGAAAGGAGCGTTTTATTTGGGGGAAGTAGTTGACTTTTTAAGAAGATAGTGGGCCCCGCGCAAGTAAACTGGAATGTGGACTGTTTATGTGGCTAGGTTCTTCCTCGGTGCATTTTCGCCATTGACTGCGTGTTCATCACGCGCGCTAATGCTTTGCTGGCTACGAGCTATTGGCTCTCCATGTTGGTTCATGGCCAGCCACACACTATTATTAGTTTTTCTTTTTTAGTTTGAATTTTACGCTTTTTTATCTTTTTGGAAAAAAAAGAAGAAGATCTCTTTCGATTTGTATCCGTTACCAATTTTTTTTAGGTCTATAACAATTTTTCAACAATAGATCCATCACCATCACCACACACACAAATAAAATAGGTAACAAATTTTTTGGGTCTATAACAATTTCCCAAGCTTAGACTTGAGTCTATTACATTGTCTCAAGCTTAGACCATCTCCAATGTATATCTCCATTTTTTACTCCAAAATGGAGCAACTCCAAAATAGAGTTGTGTTTTGCTCCAATGTATAACTCCATTTTTTACTCAAAAAAGAATATTCTAAATAGATTCTTTTTGTATTTTATTAATAATGCATCTTATTTCTAAAAGTTACAAATTACCCATTTTTTGCAAAACTTTTATAAATTATGAATTTAATAAAATTTAATACTTATTAAATAAAGAAAATTACATAATATCGTATTTGTTGTGTTAAATTTGTTTACGTTGCTTATTTTTAATTTCAGCACTTATTATGTATTTTTTAAGTTTATTTTACTTTGCAAACTTTTTAAATAAAAAAATTAGTGTTTAAATAATTATGATAGTCAAATACATTTTATGCATTTAAATATTAGTATAGTGTCACATGCATATATGTTGATAGTTGATAATGTACGACAAATATATTGCTAAATTAATAAAAAATATAAAATATAAATATTTAATATTTAAAGAATCAATTTGCAATTAAAAAAGTCTAACTCCATAATGGAGTAGAATATAGAGTTACTCCAAATATGGAATAGAATTTGGAAAAACTCCATTTTGAAGTGGAAAATAGAATGGGGTTGGAGATGCTCTTAAACTTGTGCATATGCCTGATGGGTCAAATTGAGAAATCGATGTACTAAAAAAAGGCCATGGGATGTTAAAACCTTTTATTTTGGTGATATGACTGTTAATAAACTAATTGTTGCCGACCAGGAAACGAAAAAAATCGGTATTTTATTGCCTCCTAAATATTTAAATTTCCAGGTGCCACCCAAAAAAGGGTAAAATTTATTATTAGTCAACTGTCCAGACAAATGTTTCGTATATGAATTAATGTCATATATCAGTTACGATTATGTTTGACAAAAATATAATATTATGCATGAGTATGTACGAAACTGATTACACACATATACATATATGACTTTTATCTTTAAACAAAACATTAGTGAATACTTTATACGACTAGTAGTATGACGACTAAAACGAATGCGTTTGTAAGATGATGTTGATATCAAATATGTAGACTTTTAATGTAATTTATCAAAATAGGTTATACATATTTTTTTTAACGAGTTTGTTTGTTTTCAAATGCAGGAAAATAAATTAATAACAATTTAAAATTATGGATTAATTAAAACGTTATGCATTAAGGTAATTTCCAAAAAAATCAAGAATTACAGAGATATATAAACGAATAGAAAAATTATTAAGCCCCGTTTTAGAATTTAAATCACTGTTTTATAATAAATCTACTCTCTTAGTATCAATTATTATGTTTAACAACCTAAAATCCTATATATGCTATCGTTTAAATTCAGGAAGTTACACATATAAGTTTGATATGTTCACAAAACGCTTTAACATCACCTTTTTTGGCTAAGAACTTATTGCTCATCTATGTTATTTCAAATTATAATCACGTTTTTGATGCGTTAAATACTCTAAAATGATAAAAAAAACTACATGATTAATCAAGTTTCAGCAATAAGATGAACAATAAATAAAAAACAATCGATAATTCTCTATCTAACAATCCTAGACTAGTAATTCATTAAATTCTTTTGAAACCCTCAAAACTAACTGAAAGACTACTCATACATAATCAAAGTAAACAAACAAATATGAGAAAAACACAATAAAATTGCAAACAAATATAAATGGATTTAAAAATCTTCTCCAAAATGCAGTAGAAATAGAGACTCGTCTCTCCACAAAAATAAAAGCTAGAAGCGTGTAGAAAAATAAAGCATAATCTTAACAAGTAGTTTAAATAAGGTATAAATAGGTCTAGAATTGGATTATGTTAAGTCTGAAAAGATTCTAGGATAAAACAGTAAAGTTTAATATAAATTACTAGTTTTATCCTCTAAAGAAATTTAAAGCTTGAAAAAATTTGATAGAAGACTTAAAAACTCTAAAAAACGATTTGAATCGATAAAAATCTTATAACAAGCGATGAAAACAGGTAAAACCGCAGTATACGAATAAATTGATAACTGCAATTTTTCTTCTTCGTGATAAACTACAGATAAGAAATATTCAAATATTCAAATTTCCAGGTGCCACCCAAAAAAGGGTAAAACATATTATTAGTCAACTGTCCAGACAAATGTTTCGTACATGAATTAATATCATATATGCACATATCTTTAAAGAAAACATTAGTGAATACTTTATACGACTAGTATGACGACTAAAACGAATGCGTTTGTAAGATGATGTTGATACCAAATATGTAGACTTTGAATGTAAATTATCAAAATAGGTTCTACGTATTTTTAACGAGTTTGTTTGTTTTCAAATGCAGGAAACTAAATGAATAACAATTTAAAATTATGGATTAAAAACGTCATGCATTAAAGTAATTTCTAAAAAATCAAGAATTACAGAGATATATACGAATAGAATAATTATTAAGCTCCGTTTTGGAATTAAAATCATTGTTTTATAATAAATCTACTCTCTTAGTATCAATTATTATGTCTAACAACCTAAAATCCTAGGCTATCATTTAAATCCATAAAGTTACACATGTATTAAGTTCAAGTTTGATATGTTCACAAAACGTTTTAACATCACATTTCTTTGGCTAAAGACTTATTGCTCTATGTTCTTTCAAATTATAATCACGCTTTTGATGCGTTAACCAACCTAAAATGATAAGAAACTACATGGCTAATCAAATTTCAACAATAAGATAAACAATAAATGAAAAACAATCGATAATTCTCTATCTAACAATCGTAGACTAGTAATTCATAAAATTCTTTTGAAACCTTCAAAACTAACTAAATAACTACTCATACATAATCGTAAACAAACAAATAGATATGAGAAAAAACATTATAAAATTGCAAACAAATATAAATGGGTTTAAAAATCTTCTTCAAAACACAGTAGAAATAGAGACTCGCCTCTCCAAAAAGAATAAAAGCTAGAAACGTGTAGAAATATAAAACATAATATTAACAAATAGTTTAAATAAGGTATAAATAAGTCTAGAATTGGATTATGTTAAGTCTGAAAAGATTCTAGGATAAAATAGTAAAGTTTAATATGAATTAAAAATTCGATAGAAGACTTAATAACTCTAAAAAATGATTTAACTCGATAAAAATCTTAAAACAAGCGATGAAAACACGTAAAAACGCAGTATATGAATAAATTTGTACAACCGCCAACTAATGCAAACGAGATTATTTTTGATTTAGAACGTTTTATAGCGTTGTCAAAATGGTATAGTAGGGATAAATTTGTAAGAACAAAAATTCTCACAACCGTCTATACCATCACAAACGTTGACAAATTGAACTTTTGATTTTGAAGCATTTTATCATTTGCATAGCCAAGTACTATGTTTTTATGACTAAAATTCAACGATGCAAACCGAAATCGTTTGCATGTAGCCAAGTACTATGTTTACAGACGATTGCATCTAAACCAATCAACCCTTTAATCACACGTTGTTAGAATTTATTAACTTAAGATTCTAATAATTACATATTTTATATTCATTAGCAATATTATACAAATAAAGTTCGTAAGGCACAGTTGATGGTCTCCCGTAAGCGTAGGACGCGGCCACACGTATGATATGCCTTTTAGATAAAGCCTTTATCATAAAGGTGTCATAATGGGTTATCTCGGTGGATAGATTGGTTCGGTTCAGAACAGTTCTTAATAGTTTGTGTTTAAGAAAAAAAAGAAAGAAATAAAATCTTATCTAACTATCAGGTTTTTTCAATATCTATTTAGTTACTTAGGTTGGATCTTAGTTGTTATAGGACGCTTATGAATTTTGTAGATGTTTTTTTTTATAATCAATTTATTAATTTTTAAACATATGAGCAGCACATGTTAAATTAATCTAACTATTGTACATTAAATATTTTTAAAATAGCTTATTTATTAAGGATTAAAGTGTATTTTTCTTTAAACTGTAAATGAATGTACCATCGTTTCTATATAAATAAGATTAAGCTAAAGGAGACTTAACCAATACATTAAACCATCTCAATCAACTAAACCAGCTTAGCTACTCTAATATTATTCCCAACGAGTTATAAAAATTTTCAGTACATATATGAATTAAGGAGTTGGGTTAACTCAACCAAAAGAAAAAACAAATTCAACTTGTTTGTGTAGATTTTATGATACCATTTCGGATGGACTGAAGTTGTGATTTATATATGTTTAGTCGTTTAAACGAGATTCGATATTTGGAGAATAGTCAGTATGCACAAGATGATGAGCGGTCGAGAGTTATTGAATACCAGTGTGGTGTCTTCCGAAAATATTTTCTGAAAACCATCTAACGCTCAAATCATAATACTCAAACGATGGGAGATATAATATGTTAATGAATTATTAGATTTTGTTTTGCGGATGCTTTCTCCCATTATGGCATTATACTATGACATAAATGAATATTTATAGGAACGTACCTTCATGGGGTTGGGTACTCATCCGAACCATTTCAACCCTTAGTTTCACCTATTTGAAAAAATTCACTCTCAACATAACTCATCAACTTTACAACGTCTCCAAACAAGATTTGAAGGTGGCAATTGGTTCGGAAAATTAGCTTACTTTTAACAGTCTAACTGAACAGAAAAAAAACTTGAGATATCTTATCAATGTTCACTTTTGAAATAGTGCTGAAATTTTGTTGTAAATTTATAATTCTCAAAATTTTGTTGTAAAGTGTTTTCTTTGTCTTTTTTATAAGACGTGTTATTGGCCTTTTCAATGAAAAATTTATGGCATTTTTATGAATATTTTGAATACTCATCATATATAGGTAACAAAATAAACAACGAAAACACAAAAAATCATGTCAAGTCAAATGCTTAGAATTTAGTAAATCTTGTCAGTTTGGCTGTAGCCATGCATATAAATATTTCACTGGCTTCATTCTCTATGTAACACTACAAGATTTGCATAACAATTGCAATGTCCAATATTATACAATTTTGAAAATAATTCTAGTTTTTTTTTTTATGAATAACACAATGCATCCGTTGCAAGAAAAGGAAAAAATATGATGCCGTCGTGTTAAAATAAAAACAATATTTCTCATATGTTAACTTTAATTATGGGAACTTTATTGATTAGCAATCTTTCACATAAAAAGAATTGGCATTGATGAGATCGTTGGACCAAAGAATTCTACGTACGAGTCTATGACTATGACCTTACAATAGCTAGTTTGGAGGATTCTGGTGGATGAAAAAGAGTGGAGAAGTGAATAAGAGTGGTTCATAGTGGAAAGATATAGAAACAATCATATACGAGCCATGCTTAGATCATGGCCGTATGATGAATATATTCCATTGGTTTTGATTATAGTAATCAAAAATTCCAAAGTGGAAAGAGAATGTGGACCGAACAAGCCCAAAGACTACATCTCCTCCGTTCAATTCCATATTCTTCCATATAAAGATAAGGAAAAAGAGACCCCAAACGAAATTTTCATTCGCATTTCTTTTTCCTTCAAAATAAACTATGGTATAGTGCCTTCTTTCTCCATCAAACAATTTTTGTTTTATCTGGCAACCCGGACATCTCCACTTAAAATATTCGTTCTGGATCAGATAATTCCTATGATAACTATCAAATGAGTATGTTCTAAGTTAGCAAAAAAAAAAAAAGGATTATGTTCTAATGTAAACAATTTGGATATTGATTTGTTTGTTAATTTCTGAAAATTTCTTTAAAGTATATACTGATTTATTTATTATTTATTATTTTTTGCCAGAGTATATTCTGATAATTGAATGTCAAATATATATGAAACTATCTGACGTCCATCCAAGGTTGGTATGCTACAATTATGAGAATTCATGTGGTCTCATATATCATCGCCAATAGATAATAAATAAAATAATTCCTGATTTTATAATTTTTGGTTATTTATTGTCTTTTTTAAAGCAGTAATAATACTGCTGTTTTTTTTGTTTCCATGGTATCAGCCACACACTTTTACCCCTCAAATATCTGAACCAGAGGTTCTAGATGATTTTATGAAGAATTAGCCGGTAGGCGATCAACTTCAGTTAATAATACTGATAATATTAAACTTATATATTACTCATGCATTTTCTTTTCTTGTTTTTAATTGTACATCCATATATAAAATCTTGAATGTTTTTTTTTTATATACAATCATCAATGTGTTTGCGATGACAAAAAATGGGCACAACAAGATAGTACTTATCTTTCACAGCCACAGGCCTGATATTCTTGACATTATGTACGACCGTGATATATTCCGACAAAGTTATCATGTATTTGCAACATCCCCTCTTGTTGGTATGTTCATTCTTATTATGTTATAAACGAAATATAGTCGGATAACAAAATTTGATTTTTACTCTCATGTCGTACTATACATATTCGCTAAATCAAAAACTATTCACCAAAAAAATAAATAAATATGTTTTTGATAACTACTCGAGACGAATGGATAAAGTTTGGAAATTCACAATACGATTGATTTGATTCGTCATAAGAGACGTCGGTGATACATATTTGTCAAGAAGCATAGGATATATGACTCATCTACTGAGGTGGGGCGAACCAAGCTCGGCGTGCACAAGGATTCTTTCTTCAGTAGCTCCTCTTGAGGTCAAGACGACATCCGAAAAGACAAAAGTAAATTTCTTCTCTCGAATATTTTCCGACACTCAAATAAAAAAAATGATAGCGTGACTAGCCGAAGACCCAAGTTTTGTGGGAGTGAAATGGTGGCTAAGTTATGAGTCTGGTCAAATTAAGATTTGAATCTTAATCTAATGTTTGGTGAGTTTAGAAGTGTTTTGAAGATGAGAGGTAAGATATCGTTTCACTAAAAAATATTATGAATTCGATATTCTACAGTTTTTGCGTATATGTTATTTTATAAATATAATAATATAGAAATAGGGTATTTTGTTAATTAGGAATTATCAATAGATATCAGTGAATAATAGCAAAATTAGGTAGAGATTCTGACACCTTTTTGAACAGTAATTTCAGGTTGGAATTTACACAACAATCCTTCTTAATTATTATTATTTTTAATTAAATCATAATATGATAAATGTGTTAATACGATAACTAGGTTAATTTCTATATTTTTATGATATGATAACGATGATGAATAGTATATGTGACTTTGGACGAACAGTCTCAAACCGGTTGATGAACAGTATCGTCATTTATCATGAAAAAATATGTAACTGAGAAAATATGATTCAAACTCGGTTTTCATATCATAGAAAATATGAAATATAAAAATATAAAAATTATTATACTAACCCAATTATCATATCATAGAAAATTTGTGTAATTGATTAACTAACTTTGTTATGATATCAAAGTTATACAGAATTATACCGATAATCCATTAGCTAACTTTGTTACTGATTAACTTCAATGTATGCTAATTGGTTTAATGTTATACCATGTTAGTTATCATGTTAACCAAATAGTTAATCATCGGATAAACAATACTATATATATCATATGAACAGTGTTAATCAAGGCCGGCTCAATAAAAATATGGGTCCTGTTCAAAAAAAAATTTGGCCCTAAAAAAAAAAAAAAAATTTTGGCTCTTTAAAAAAAAAATTGTGGGCAACGTGCATTTGCACACCTTGCACACCCTCAGAATCGGACATGGTGTTAACGATCAGATGAACAATGTTGACAGTATATACTAACGCCAGAAAAGAAAAAAATCTGAGCAATAGCATTTTTGTAGTTACTCTAAATTGAGAAGGAGAATTGTGATATATTTTTCTTTTCTAATTGTTACTTTTCTAATTTCTAAACTATTTTTGCTATTCACCTAACTTTGTAGTCAACAATGTATATTAACTAAAATCACCCTAATTAATTAATGCAGATGAAGCATATTAAAAAATCAGGACTAATGTTTCAAAATATTTACTTTATTATAGTTTTAAGAATTTAATAGGGATATATATATATATATATATACCTGTATGGAAACCAAAGTTAGTTCTCTATCACACACTTCAAAAGCCCACAAAGATAACACAAATGGGCATAGAGATGCAGAACCACCAGAGCCCCCAGGCGGAAGGCGGCCCTGTGGAAGAGCCGTTGTCGCGGTGGCTGATAAATACGCCGGAGCCACCAACCATGTGGCAAGAGCTTATTGGGTACATAAGAACAAATGTGTTGTGCAAGAAGAGGAACAAAACGAAGAAGAAACCATCAAATCCGGTTTACTCTTGTCTTAAATCGGTTTTCCCTATACTTACTTGGGGAAGACAATACAAACTCAACATGTTCAAGAAAGATTTAATGGCTGGTCTTACTCTCGCTAGTCTTTGCATTCCTCAGGTAATTTTAACTCACAAATTATATATAATCGATCGATATAATCAATGTTGTTTTTTTCGATACAATTTCCATTTCATTTGCAGAGTATAGGATATGCTAATTTGGCTGGACTTGATCCAGAGTTCGGTCTATGTAAGTCCAAATTGTCAGCTTAAATTCGCATAGTTCCTTACATTTTTGCAGTGAATTTTGATTAAATTTTATTTAAATAAATAAAACAGATACAAGTGTGGTACCACCTCTGATATATTCGACGATGGGAAGTTCGAGAGAGTTAGCCATTGGTCCTGTGGCTGTAGTTTCACTTCTGCTTTCGTCTATGGTTCGTGACCTTCAAGATCCGATCACCGACCCAATTGCTTACCGGAAAATTGTCTTCACTGTCACGTTTTTCGCTGGCGCGTTTCAAACCATCTTTGGACTCTTGAGGCAAAATCTTGCATAGAGATTCGTTATAATTATTTCATATATTCAAAATATTATAATTTTGGACCGACGACGACGACAAAGGTGTATTCATCTAATACAAATAAATGTTATGATAATGTAAATCAGGTTAGGGTTTCTGGTGGATTTTCTGTCACATGCTGCACTTGTCGGCTTCATGGCTGGTGCTGCCATTGTCATTGGTTTACAACAACTCAAAGGTTTATTTGGTTTATCTCATTTTACCAACAAAACCGATGTGGTTTCGGTTTTATCTTCGGTTTTCCACTCGCTTCATCATCCGGTACGCACCGGTTATTATTATTATTTTTCTTCCCAATTAAAATTAAAGTCTGAAAATTGGAATATTAAATTTCTTTCATTTATTAATAACTTTTGCAGTGGCAACCTCTGAACTTTGTCATCGGTAGCTCATTCCTTATATTCATCCTCCTAGCGAGATTTATCGTAAGTAAACAAAAGTTTTCTATACATTACTATTTATAATTTATTACCGTTTCACATATATACTACATTTATTTATCCACATCAGAATACTTTTTTTTTTTTGTAATTGATTTTTAAAAATTCAGGGGAAAAGAAACAAAAAATTGTTCTGGATTCCGGCAACCGCACCGCTAATATCAGTGATATTAGCAACCCTAATCGTGTATTTAACCAAGGCTGAGACACGAGGGGTTAAGATTGTTAAACACCTTAAACCAGGGTTGAACCGACCTTCGGTTAACGAATTACAATTTAACAGTCCACATCTCGGTCAAATCGCCAAAATTGGTCTTATTTCTGCAATCATCGCTCTCACGGTTAGTAATGGTTAATCAACTTTTAACCATTGATTGATTTGGATAACTAAATTGATTAAATAATAATAATACAGGAAGCAATTGCAGTGGGGAGATCTTTTGCGACGATCAAAGGATATCGTCTAGATGGAAACAAAGAGATGATGGCAATGGGATTTAGCAACATCGCTGGCTCTCTAACTTCTTGCTATGTAGCTACCGGTAAAATGTTATTTTTCAATTAAATCCGGTTCAACCAAAACTGACCGGTAAAATATGAGAAATCAAGAGATTTTTAGTTCAAAACCAATTTGACAAAGTTCTAGTCATTGTTTACGGAAGTTTGAAAGATCATTTTTATGTGGAATTTCTAATAGGATCATTTTCGAGGACGGCGGTGAATTTTAGTGCTGGCTGCGAGACGGTGGTGTCGAACATTGTAATGGCGATTACAGTGATGATCTCTCTTGAGGTTTTGACAAGGTTTCTTTACTTTACACCGACCACAATTCTCGCCTCCATCATTCTCTCGGCGCTTCCTGGCCTTATCGATATTTCCGGCGCTTTTCACATTTGGAAACTCGATAAGCTCGATTTTATCGTCCTCCTCGCCGCTTTCTTCGGCGTCCTTTTTGCCTCTGTCGAGATCGGTCTTCTCCTTGCCGTGAGTCTTTCTTTTTACTTAATTCACTGCTTTTAAAGTTTTTTTTTTTATGCCTTTCGGTCCCTGTAGTAATCTAAACCCAAACAGTAGTCTAATCTCCCGGATGGGAGTGACACAGTCCATTTATAATGCCCCACTTGACCAAAAGCTAATGTGATAATTCCGCTCCCGGTGAGAATTGATCCCGGGTCTGGACCAGCATAACGACTTTTCCAACGAGAGAGAACCATCCCACTATAATCTCTTGGTTTTCTTATTAAGTTTCTTGCTTATTTAATTTTACCCACCAAAATCTTATCCGGAAATTTAAAAATGCCGACGAGTTATTTACTACACGCATTAGAATCAAACTGTCGTTGCCATTCAGATTGATTGATTGGTGCCTGGGGGGTTGAGTCAACTATATAAGCTCTATATCCAATCATGTAGTTATATAGGTCCAAAAGCGTCAACATCTCGTATATATATAAATATATAACCAAATATATTTGTTATAAATGAAGCCACTAGGCCGACCAAATTTGCTGTGCACATACCCTGAAAGGCAAAACAGCAATAATGTTATATAACGTTTCATTCAAGTGGTAATATTTAGTACATATAAGTTCAAAAACACATGTTTCGTGGGTTAAAAAAAAATTTATGAAGTCAAGTTGTAGATGAACAAGGCAAAGTACCTTTGACACTTGACTGAGACATCCATTCTTATAATTGAGTCCTTGCAAGTTGCAAACCATCTATTGTTAGGAACTTAGGATAAGTCTTTTTTATCTATCCTTTTGACCAATCCTATAGTTTTGATCCACTTAGACAGTTTTTTCTTGTGTTCCAATATTTTTAACGGTCAAATTGATCGGTATAGCATAAAGTTTTGTTTGATTATATTTGTATATATATGTAGGTGGGGATATCGTTTGCGAGAATAATGCTGAGTTCGATAAGACCAAATATTGAGGGTTTAGGGAGGTTGTCAAGAACAGATATCTTTGGTGACATAAATCAGTACCCAATGGCTATTAAGACTCAAGGATTATTGACTCTTCGAATCAGCTCTCCTTTGCTATGCTTTGCCAATGCCAATTTTATTAGAGACCGGTTAGTTTCTATTTCATTATAAATCAAGTTCTCTTCTTTTTTTTGTGTGTTCCAATTATTAATTTGTCATTTATAATTACTCTTAAGAAACTCTAGACTTTGACGATTTTTTTTCATTTTTGTAATGCAGAATATTGAATTCAGTTCGAGAAGTAGAAGAGGAGGAAGATGAACAAGAAGTTAAAGAGGAAAAGGTTCTTCAAGTAGTAATTCTCGACATGTCTTGTAAGTATGATCTACATTTTATATGATACTAAGTAATAGAACAAGGTTGGGGGAAAATAATAGAAAATGTTATTTTAATTATGTATAGTAAGATTATTGAATATTACATGCAAGTATGTAACAAAATATTCAACTTTCTGATGTATCTCTTCTTTGTTTTTCCCAAAATAAATGTGAAGGCGTGATGGGCGTAGATACATCAGGAGTAGTTGCACTTGAAGAATTACATCAAGAGCTGGCTTCTAATAACATCAGGGTAAATTTTTATTTTCCCGCATAGAATTGA
Source organism: Eutrema yunnanense (assembly GCA_002933935.1). Classification (NCBI taxonomy): domain Eukaryota; kingdom Viridiplantae; phylum Streptophyta; class Magnoliopsida; order Brassicales; family Brassicaceae; genus Eutrema; species Eutrema yunnanense. The sequence continues at coordinate 13,692 of PKML01053504.1, forward strand.
TGATAATCTGTGCTCAAATGTTGTTTTTTGTTCACTAATAATATATTTGGGTTTATTGGGCTGTTCAAACGTAACAATATTATTTTACGTTTGTGCGTGTAGTTAGTGATCGCTAGTCCGAGATGGAGGGTACTTCACAAATTGAAGAGAGCAAAATTGGAGGAGAAAATGAAAAAAGAAAACATATTTATGACAGTAGGAGAAGCCGTAGATGTTTATGTAAGAGCAAGATCTACGTCGCACGATTTGTGTTGATACATCAAATTAAAGAAAAAAAAATATAAATGTAAGATTTGTAACGTACGTTTGCTAAATACAATATCATGGTGTATTTTAGTCCCATTTTGTGTGCTTGGCTTTACCTGACATCTATAATAATTTATACTCCTAAACACTCATGTGTAAATGATTAAAACATGCAATAAACGTGTAATTAATGCCTAATTCGATTTCATATATGAATTTTCCGTGGCTAAAAAATATACAATCATTCTTAATTCGTTCAAAGAAGAAAAACCCATCAATCTCTCCCATACATTTTCAACCGAATCTCTTTCTTATACCTAACCTCTCCTTCTTTCATGCTTCTCTTTTCTCTCGTCCATACATTTTTCATACATATACGCTCTTTTGCCTCCAATGCTAAGATTTTTGCATTCCCCGAAAAAAAGAGAAGAATCTTTGAATCTGTTGGTTGCATTGATCGGATTAGCTAGAGAGACATGGGTCGAGTGAAATTGGAGATAAAGCGAATAGAGAACAACACGAATCGACAAGTTACGTTCTCGAAACGACGAAATGGTTTGATAAAGAAAGCTTATGAATTGTCCATTCTTTGCGACATCGATATTGCTCTCCTCATGTTCTCTCCTTCCGATCGTCTTAGTCTCTTTTCCGGAAAAACAAGGTTTCTTATTATTATTGTTACACAGTTTTTGTTTTGGTTAATTAACAAATAAATATTAAAATAATTGTTTTATCATCGTGAAACTTTGGTCAGGATCGAAGACGTTTTCACAAGATTCATCAATCTTCCTGACCAAGAACGAGAGAAGTAAGTAAGCTGAGCAATCTTCTCTGATTAATCTTTTCCTAATATTTCTCCTGTTTATTGTCTTATTTAATTGGTTTGTTTAATTTTTTGTTCTTTGATTTTTTTTCAGTGCTCTACCATGTCCCGATCAGAGCCGACTCTCGTACGTAACTTACTCTTATTATTCCTATTATAATCTAATTGGGGTTTTCATGTTTTGACCACCTTTATTTTTTTATTTGCAGAGATTTCCAGAGCAAAGAGGTAATTAGATTAGACTAAGCATACTGTGTGTGTATATACTTTTTCAATTAAGAGAGTGAAGAAAATATATATTTTATATGAAATAAGTTTTCTTTTATGATATGGGGTTGAAACTTGAAAAATTTACATAGCTTCGATCCGGTCCAATGCACGAAAAAGATTTATTTTATATTATTGAATCTAAAAAAATTCTTGTCACGTGACAGTATCTACTGCGGACTTTGCAGCAACTCAAGACTGAAAATGATATTGCTCTTCAGCTCACCAAGTCTCAACTTCTTTCTCTTATCTTTCGTTTTAATAATTTGTCACATTATTTTTTCAATCAGGGATTCTCACTTTATCAAAACATAGTTTGTGTTCTAACACTTTACAAAAATTATAAAAATAAAAAAACATTTCATGTATTGTACATGTGTTGACTTTCTAGTCGTACCCATGTACAATATTGCGCACATCAACGGTGTACAGTACACATACCATTAACAAGCATAGGCAAAATCGTTTTTACAACAGAAAAAATGTTACTTATTTTTACAGATTTTGGAAAGTGTTAGAACACAAAATATGTTTTGATAAAGTGACACTACATAAACATATCTCTTTCAAGAATACATAAGTTGATTTTCTTTTTCTTTTTTTTCTTTTTTCTTATCGGATGGTTTTAAAAAGCCCTGCAGCTATCAACTCCAACGTCGAGGTGATTCTTCTAATTATGTTTTTTCTTTAACTACTGAAAATAAATTTATTATGTAAATTTCTGTACCCTCCAAAACATCGATTTAATTTTGTTGTATTTTTCAATCCAAAAATCTAAGGAACTTGAGCACGAGGTTTATAAGTTACAACAACGGCTTCATATGGCAGAGGAAGAACTAAGGTCTTTGTTTCTTTCTTTTGTTAACAAAAACAAAATTTTTGATACGATACATGAAAATGTACGTAAATGTTACTGACAAATTGCTATATGCAAATATACAATTAGGAAATACGAACCAGATCCAATCAGGTTTACAACAATGGAAGAGTACGAAACTTGTGAGAAGCAGCTCATGGACGCTTTAACACGTGTGACTCAACGACGGGTTAATAACTTAAAACTCTTAATATTTGTCATCGTAATGATATTCTACAATATAATTAGCAGTTAAATAACCTTTACAATTTTTTTTTTGAGACGCAGGAACATATTTTGAGTGACCAATTATCTTCATACGAAGCATCTGCTATACAACAGCAAAATCTAGGTGGACATTTTGTAAACGTTGGAGGCTGGCTGGCTGAAAACGGGCCTAACCAAGCCCATCTGTTCGACCCATCGGCCCATTCATCAATGTATGAAACGTTGTTGCAAGGAAGTAGCTCAAGCTCGAACCAAAACAACACCATGGGTGAATGCCACATGTCAAATCCTATTGGTGACATCTTCCGAGAATGGGCCCAAGCCTATACTTCTCCTACGAGCCTCAATCCCACGGCCCTGTTTCCCCCTATGCAGCATCAGGTTTTTAACTTTCTTCTTTTATGAAAAAGATGATAATAATAAATTTGTCCAATCGAAAAAATTTATTGTATTTTTTTGGGCGATGAATATGCCAGCATGGAGTGGTGGGTCCCAATTTGGAGGAAAGTGAAATACCGGTTATGACGAGGGAGGCACAAGCAGACCATGAAGTCTCCGACTATGATATCAGAATGCCTCAGCTCAGTAGTCAATAATCTCCAAGAAATTTTCGGTTAACCATATTTACTTATTTATACGGTTTTTATCTTATTATATAAAATTGAATACGTTCAATATAAACGTTACATGTATGATAGAAGTAATTAGGATTTAACCCGCGCTAATTATAGCGGTGCGTAATTTTTTTAAAATATTTTTTTTTGAAATTCACAAAAATTACTTTTATATGAATTTTACAATATATCTAACTAATGATTATTGATTATAGATAAAACTGTCAATTTGTAATAATTTGTCTATTTAACCCGTTTTGCAGTGAACTAAAATATTATTCGGGTTAACCCATAAAAACTTATAATCTTAAAAACATAACTCTAATATGCATCGTTAAAATACTCTAGTTTTTATGGTTAGTCTACGAACTCTTAAAAAAAATAGTTTTCTTGTATCTAACTTTTTATAAAATTAGTAAAATATTTTTCAACTTTTGTTTTGATATATATTCAAATAAAATATAATAAATTATAGTGAAAAATATAGCAAGATTTTGAATAATTTTGTTTTTTGAATATATATGAATTGATTATTATTTTAAAATATATAGTATTAAAAATAATTAAGAAATGAAATAATAAGTAACTTCTTTAATACAAAATATATACTTTCCATATTCTAATCAATAATTTTAAAATACTATTATATCCTTTCCTATTTCAATTATTCTTTGTTATTTGTAATGGCATTTCATGTAATAACTTACAAAACAAAGTTCATTTTAAAAAATGTCTTCTTAAATAATATTATAGAGATATAAACTTTCTTATTATTAATTATTTATTTTAGAAAATGAAAAGTGAATTATGTTTTTTTAAATGAAAATTAGTAAAATAAAAAAGTAAAGTATGAGAAAAACATAAACTACAATATAATCGAAAGAGTTTTCTGCAAAAAAACATGTCATGTGAATCGGATTTACAAGTTAACCCTTTATCTCGAAAAAATGCAGGTCAACCCTTTACCCACAAGTCAATATAACCATCGGTCGTGTATAGATTTTGTAACCCTATAAGACTGTGTAGAAGTAATCAAAACTACGTCGTTTTGAAGAAGAAAAAAAAAACCCATGACCTCACTTACATTTTCACTTATACACTACCATTGTGCAAAGACAGTTTATGATGTAATAACCAATATATGTGTATATATACATAATAAAACTATTTGTTTTTTCCTTGGAATATTTTGTCTTCTTTTTCGTTGAGGATGAGATAGATCTAGACGAAAAAGCTCTTGAAATCATCAATGGCGGATTTTTGTTCGGATTAACATATGTAGCGATCTATAGCTCTTTAAAAAACTCTTGAAAACTAAAATATAATGGTATAAATTATGGCTTGTGATTTTAGCTATGCTAATCGGAATTTAACTATTAAATTTTGGTTCACAAATTTTCAAGAGAAATTTCTAGAACTATAGAATGAATCTTGAATAACCAGGACTAATTTTGAACTCAAGAGGCTAAAACCAACAAAGCCCAATATTATTTATTCGATTATAGACATGGTTAATTTTCGTTCCTGTATTTTTGAAGAACCATTACGGAAACAGATATTCGAAATTCAAAATTCCAAAAATAGATTTGGACTCCTCTTCGCGATGGCTTCGTTTTGATAAATAATGCTTCAAGATTTGACAAAGTAATTTTTTGTGTTAGAATTATGGTATTATTTGGTTCACGCGGAAGAAAAGAACCAAATCTATTTTTTCATTATTTGGTTCATTGCTTGCTTTGCGGAAATGCGGATGAGAATCGAAGCCACAAAAAAAATCTCAATACAATTATGTATATACAAATTAGAAGACAAGAAAAATGGCATGTTTTATTCTCACTGACATATAGGAGTGTCAAAATGGGTCAAATGAGTGATCCATGACCTTAATGGATCATATGTAAATAGGTCATGGGTCACCCATGATCCATTATGGGTCAAATAGATAACTCATGAATCACAAAATTTATTTAATTAAATATTATTAATAATTTTGAAAAATGCAAAAAATTAAAAATAGTAAATAATATTATAATATACTTATATTATGAGTAAACAAATTTTCTTTAATTATCGTAAATTGTTAATGAATTCGTCGAACCATTTTTTTGACGGGAAATGTGAAATTACATTTTGGCGGGAAAACGCGGAATCGCGTTTTAAGCCGAAAAACGCTGAATTTCGTTTTAAGCAGAAAAATGCGGAATTCCGTTTCTGGCGGGAAATTATGAAATCACGTTTATGGCGGAAAAACGTGAAATCACATTTTTGGCGGGAAAATGTGAAATCACGTTTTTAGCGGGAAAAAGCGGAGTCGCGTTTTTGGCGGGGAAACGCGGAGTCGCGTTTTGGCGGGAAAATGCGGAATCACGTTTTTTTGGCGGAAAAACGCGAAATCACGTTTTTGGCTGAAAAATGCGAAATCACGTTTTCGGCGGGAATACGCGGAATCACGTTTTTGGCGTGAAAATGCGAAATCACATTTTTGGCGGAAAAATGTAAAATCTCATTTTTGGCGGAAAAATGTGAAATCACGTTTTTGGCGGAAAATGATTGATTGTTCCTTTTAAAAAAAAGAGATGGTATAATATGTAATTTTGTTATGATGTCATGATGATGTCATAATATTATCATGATGATGGGTCCAACGGGTCACCTATTTGACCCATGATCTGTGATAGATAGACTTTTTAGGTCTTTATCAATACCTCAAGTTCACTCATATCATTGTAGTATTTGAGGATCGAACCGAAGAGGTTAAGATCAATACACTTGGAATGCATGAAACTTCCTAAGCTAGAGCAATGTTTTTGGGTTTTTATGTCTTTAAACTAAAGAAACAAATGCAAGAAAGAAAACAAAGATATAAGTGTTGGATCATGGAATGAACTATCAAGGAGATGATTAATGAGCAAACAATGATGTCTAAGATTGCATTGAACACTATCCTAGAACATGGGATTCATAATTTTGACTAATCCACCGTCGTACCACTAATCACTTTGTTAATCACCAAATCAAGAACAAACCGTCGTTTGTGATAGGGTGATTAACAAGCATTGACCTCCAATCCCACTTAGTTCACTAATCACCCTAGACATCAACTATCGTTGGCTAGGCACGTAAAGCTCACCAAAGATTCGTTTCAAGCAATTCATTTAAACTCCGGCTAGGAGTGAAATGCCTAAATTCAAGACTCGAATGAATAAATCTAATCTAGCACTAACACCGTTTACTCGAATCTCTCCCTAATGCATGGGACGAGACCAAAAATC
>PKML01053504.1:22056-52592 GCA_002933935.1 Eutrema yunnanense
CTTAGCCAATTTTTGGCTTTTTCCTTTGTTTCTATGAGGCTATAACTATCACTAAGAGCTATTCTTGATAACTTGCACTAACCACATCACAATATTGCATTCCCCTTTCACCTTCACTTCCTTATTTTGAACTCACTTCCTTCTTATCCACAATCCCATTAGTCACACCATTTTGTTCACACCAAACCCAAATTCCCTTTCCCACGAGCCTAACCTAGTCTAGCCTTTGACGTTCGGCTAGATCTACATGCAAACCTATCCTTGTCGCCCTAAACTCAACACTTTTTGCCAAGCTTACTCGAAAAATTAGGCCTCACATACGCACACTAAAGATTTTGGCTTGAACGGAGGGTAGGTTAAAGGTATGGTAAACCGTTCCAATGATGGGAATCGGCTACTTGGACTAGCAGAAGAGTGGTGGAAAGGATAAGAGAGCCCAAGTATGTATATGGTAACCATGAATTCACTATGCAATGCACAAGCATGATAATTTCAATGTCAAAATTAGGGTTTTCACTTAGGTAGGATTGGAATCAAATCAAAACTTGCTTTAGCTAAGACCCTAGTAATGAAACGCAAGATCGAGATATGGTTCATCATTGATTTCAACACGAGATCAAAAACATCAAACAACAAGCAACGAGGGCATTGAATCAAGCTCTAAAAATGATACTTTACAAGGATAATCTATCATTACTCCTAATGCTCATGCAAAGCTACCTAATATGATATGCATCTAGACTCAATCCTAGATATGAAATGCAAACAATTTCAAAGAATTTCAAAATTATTGAAAATGCATGAGACTCAAGATGCAAAAGGCAAAATAAGATCACAAAACACATAATTAGACACCTGTCCCTCCCCCAAACTTAAATCACAACGTCTCGGTGTGAAAGAAGTTCAAGAGAGAGACCAAAAACGAAAGATAAAAATGCAAAGAGACTCAAAAGGAAAGAAGTACTTACAAATGAGGAGTGAGGCTAGATGAATGGAGATGAAGGAAGAGCTTTCGACATCACCACCAATGAGCCTTGCCACGACCTTGGACCCAAAAGACCCTTATTGATTGCTTGTTTTGTGTCTCAAGCTCGACAACGGATAGGCTTGGGGAGGTCCCCAAGGGCGCGTTTAACGTCACTAGCTTGACGGTTGCTTCCTCATTGTCACTCCCTTCATGAAAATCACAAGAAAAGTGAAAAGATTAGCAACAAAAGAAAATAAAAAGCTCTAGTCTCAAGAAGAATCAAAATCCTAATGATCAATGCTAAACCTCCCCGGCAACGGCGCCAATTGATAGATAGACTTTTTAGGTCTTAATCAATACCTCAAGTCCACTCATATCATTGTAGTATTTGAGGATCGAACCGAAGAGGTTAAGATTAATACACTAGGAATGCATGAAACTTCCTAAGCTAGAGCAATGTTTTTGGGTTTTTATGTTTTTTAAACTAAGGAAACAAATGCAAGAAAGAAAACAAAGATATAAGTGTTGGATCATGGAATGAACTATCAAGAAGATGATTAATGAGCAAACAATGATGTCTAAGATTGCATTGAACACTATCCTAGAACATGGGATTCATAATTTTGACTAATCCACCGTCGTACCACTAATCACTTTGTTAATCACCAAATCAAGAACAAACCGTCGTTTGTGATAGGGTGATTAACAAGCATTGACCTCCAATCCCACTTAGTTCACTAATCACCCTAGACATCAACTATCGTTGGCTAGGCACGAAAAGCTCACAAAAGATTCGTTTCAAGCAATTCATTTAAACTCCGGCTAGGAGTGAAATGCCTAAGTTCAAGACTCGAATGAATAAATCTAATCTAGCACTAACACCGTTTACTCGAATCTCTCCCTAATGCATGGGATGAGACCAAAAATCCTAGGGTGTAGCTCTAGATTGGTTTGTCACGCCAACTAGAACTACCTAATCTAGGTGTAGTTCTAGACTTTGGTTTATCTCATCAAATCTAGCATTGAGAACCAACCTAAGTGAAGGACCTAACAAAGATCAACCTAAATCATCATCATATAATCATCAAGACAATTGACTAACGATGCCTAACACACAATCAATGCTAATCCTTAGGTTAAGATCACTAATTATGACTAATCCTCTCTCAAGGCACTAATCACTTTGCTAATCACTTAATCAAGATCAAACTCTCATTTGTGATAAAATGATTAGCAAGCATTTAGATCAACATTCAAATCAACCAATAAACACCTTAAGCAACTACTTTCATAGGTTAAGAATGTTTATCTCTTACTAAGCTCCTAGGGGAATATCATCAAACACTTGGTGTGCATGATTTTCCCTATGATCTAGATTGACTCTCTCAAGCCCAATCTAGCACTAGGATCACTTAGAAAGAAAGGAAAGCAAGGATTAAGAACATAAGCATCAAGAATCAATCATCAAAATCAAGCAAAATCCAAAATCCAACAAAAAGGGGCCTAAGGCCTAAATATGAAGAATAAGATAGAACACAAGGGAAAAAGAGACATAAAGATAAAGAACGAAGATTAAATAAACATAATATATAGATATGTTGAATAATCCTTCACTAGAGTGGCATGAATGATGTAGATCCATCCAAAATCATCTTTGAAAGAGTTTGGGATAAAACCCAACTCTAGAGAAAATGAAACTTAGATTTAAAAAAATGGGTCTCAACATTATTTAAAAGTGTTTTCTTGAGTTGGATCGGACCGGGTCAACCCGGGACAAACCGGGTATTGACCCGACCGAAACCTGGATACGTCGTCAGTGAATCAGCCATAACTCATGAACCTCGCAACCAAATGACTCGAATCCAACTTCAGAAGACAGCCAACTCAATTATCTACAACTTCTATGAAGAAAGCAGAATCTGAATCGTAGTGAAAACCCTTCGTCTGGGTTGATCTTTCAGACGTCGTATTTGGAGCATAACTCGTTTGGATGTCAGACAAACACGTCCTTGCTATATTTGCCATATCTCTTGAACGGCGGATCAGAATGACATGAAACCACCACTCAAAGAAAGTCAGCTCGATTGTTTATGACTTTCATGAAGATCTTAGATTAAACTGGGCACGGGAAGGTCTTCGTTTTTCCGGTTATTTGGACGGTTTCATCTTCTCTCGGCCAGACGGATATACCTTCAGTAAATCTGTCTTATCTCCCTATCCATACGTCCAAATAAACTGATTCAAACTTCTGTGTAAAGCTGATTCACTCCTCTACAACTTTAGTGAAGACCACTGAGGCTAATTCGGAGTGGATACCCTTCAATACCGATGTCACTCCTCGGTACCACACGTCGGTGCTAAGGAATTTTCTCTCTGTTTCCATACCGAGCAGTTGCACCGACCAGTGACCTCGGTATTATCCATATCTCTCAAACTACATGTCCGAATTACTTGATTCCAACTCATATGGACAGCTAACTCACTCCTATACAACTTCTATGAAGATCATTGAAGCTGATTCAGAACGGAAGGCTTCCGTTCAGCCACATCATTCCGGCGTGTTGGATGAGCTCTTCCTTCTCTTGATGCTCAACCACTCCAATCATCCCAAATGTCTCCAAAACACCTAAAAACACTCCAAATGAATGCAAGAACTCACTAGGACCTAATGCAAATGTCCTAAACTCTAAATGAGACCTAAATGCAAGACAAAACCGTGATTATGCATGCAAATGACACAAAACTCTAAGTAAAATGTATGCTTAAACATGTAAAATGCATGAATATCAATCTGTTACAAATTGATCCATTTGATACATGACCCATTTGACCTATGACCCATTTGACCCATCAATCCATTAAGATAAAAAATTTGACCCATTAGGATTATGGTTCACATGAGTCAAATTAGATCGATCCATGACCCATTTTGACACCCCTACTAACATATATGATTACCAAGTGGTGATGATCTAATACTAGTAGTATTTAAAAATTCTCAAAGTCACTAGTTTAACTCCACTAGGGATTAACCCCCGCGCTTCGCGCGAGCCTTATTTACATTCATGTTTTATATTTGTTTTTATGTAATTTATTTGGAAACCTTTTTTTTTAATTCAAAATTTAGTTTAATATTCGGTTTATGTTTAAAGTTGCATTATGTGTATGTGTGTTTTTTTTTTCTCCTTATTATTGTTTGTATATAGTAGCGGTTTTCTCTTACTTATGTTATTAACTTATGTTGAAATATTGTTTTTTTTATGTGTTTATATTTTGTATTTCACTACTGTGTGATTTTAATTATAGTTTAATATTTATTTTACATATTTACATTCATATTTTTAAATTTGTTTATATGCTATTTTTTAGGAATTATTTTCTAATGTCACAAAAAGATATCCGTTAGAAGGCGTTTTTTTCTAACCTCGTTTGATAAACCGACTTGAAAAATAGAAGTAAGAAGCGGTTGAGCGTGGGTTTGATAAATCAACGTCTCTTTTCTCCTAATAATTAATATTTATTTATAATTAAACTAAACTAATCAATTGTTTTCGAGAACACCCACAAGATACTATAATATTCTGGAAAATTCAGAAAACTCAACTCCACTTTCGACCACAGGGTTTCTCATAATCTCTTGTATCGGATTCCTTTGAATCTATCATCATTCTCTATCGGAATTGATATCCGAAATTGAGGTCTCAACTCGATTCTGTAGTTTTTTTCCTGTCTCGGATACTTCTAAATCGGCTGCAAACTTGTTTCTAGGAAGCTTAGTTTATGTATCAAAAATTTGTATGAAATTTTTTTTAATTATTTTTTTAATTTAAATTTTCATATTAAATACAATTTAGACTTCTCAGAGAAGTCTGAGAAACCGCAAACTTGTGTTTAGATCCAAATTCATCTCCAATGATTCAATTTGATTAAATTTTATGTACTTTTAATTTATATACAACAACAATGAGTATGTGTAATTTACGTAGTAAAAATTTCTAAAAAATAAATTTTTAATATTTTTTAAATTTAAATTTTCAAATTAAATACGTTTCAGACTTCTCTGAGAAGTCTGAGAAACCCTGATTCTCTGAGAAGTCTGAGAAACCACGACAACCACCATCGTCGGCGAGTTAATGCAGTAAATAACCCATTTTTCCGCCATTAAAGCTCAAGAATAGAGCTCGTAAACACTTTTCGCGACTTCTCTCTCCGATTTCTCCCATTTTCCACTGATTTTCCGATTCAAACGTACCGAAATCAGAAATTATGGCATAAAAATGACAAAACACGACTGGGCTTGCGGGATTTCGGTGATATTAGACGTTCTGGGCGCTCGACGAGGGTGAAAACAAACTCTAAACGGATATAGGTACGAATTTTTGCATATCGTCGATTTTCAGATCTGAGTTGTGTACTCATACTGCTTTAGAAGTCTGATGAAACCCATATGGTCAACGAAATGGTAGTTTTGAAATTGACTTTTAAAAAATCAGATTAAAATTGAAGTCTGGTAATCTCTGAGAAGTCTGAGAAATCCCGATTCTCTCCGACTTCTCCGATAAGTCCGAGTAACCCTAAATCTAATATTTAGCACTTATGAGTGACAATATTAAAACATAACTTCTAGGAAGCATCAAATTCGTGAAATGTATGCACATTACAACACATATGTGCAAATTTAAAATTTCAAATGTAAATTTGGTAAACCATGAATCTAACCCTAAAGTTATATGTAAATGTTTCTATTACAAAGCATGTTTTGAGGTTTACAACGTACTTTGCCTTACATGTTTTTAATTTGATTCAATTTTACGAAATTTAATTTTAATACTTCGAAATCGTCTATATTTAATTTATGTATAAGAAATTTTTAACAAAATAATTTTTTACAATTTTTAAATTTAAATTTACTAATTAAATATGTATCTGATATTTATTGAGGTATAGGCATAATTAACTAACCTTGTTTAATTTGATTCAATTTTATGAAATATTAATTTATATACATCAAAATCGTCTATATTTAATTATTGTAGAAAAAAGTTTTAACAAATTTTTTTTTTTAATTTTTAAATTTAAATTTACTATTTTAATCTGTATCAGACTTCTCGAATACGTCTGAGAGAAGTATGGTAAGAGAAATCAATCAGACTTTTATTAGAGTCTAAATGTCATACCACTATAGAAGTCTGACATGTCGCGAAGGTTAAAATGGTAATAGCGGTTTCGCGTTTTTTGTTTGGTCATAAGGGGGTAACTGTAATTTTCCACCCCCGAAAGTGTACCGCAGTATTTGATTGAAAAGACAGTGTATTTTTGTCATAAAAACAAAATTTTGGGGTAAAAACAACAATTTGCCCTTATATTATTGAATCATAGGCCAACTTTTAAATCCGTTAGAAATTGGTGGTAAAAATAGTCGATAATATTATCTACAATTATATCGATGAGAAAATCGGTGAAAATTTAACATGTTTTTGTAGATATAGCAGCCTGTATATATATATTTTTTATACTCTAATCGTACGTTTTAATTCGTCGATTGTTTTTGAAAGTTAAATTTTTTTTATTTAATTTCACTCTAATCGTATGTTTTAATTCGTCGATTGTTTCTGAAAGTTACAAATTGCACCACTGGATAAAATGGACTAGTGGTAAAGCACATGTATTAGTTCCGTTGTGCTCCAAGTTCGATTTTCGGTGGAAATAATCTTTTATATCATGTCATAAAGTATTAATAAAGGTCGGTCTCAGACCAGACCAAACCCCTCCTAATTAACAAAAAAAAACAATTAAAAACTGCACAATATGAAATATTCCTATGACTCTAGTTAATCACACATGTTATTCAAATTCAAATAACAATAACATTTCAAACTCTCACTTTAATTAAAAAAAAAACATTTCTAATCTCTTCTTAGGGTAAACGACATATTCCCCCTCCGGAAGTATCATATAGTAACATATTCACCCAAAGATTCGACATCGGCTTAGATCCCCATGATTTGAAATTTAAAAACGTATGTCCCCCAATTGGAAAGTTTGAAACATATTTACCCATAATCGTTAGTTTGAATGGTTTGTGAACTAAACCTGATACGAAACCACTTAAACCGGATACCATACCAAATTAAAAACCCGATCCGAACTCAAATTGATCCGTAAACCCGACCCGACCTCAAATCCAGTTTAAATATGAAAATCCCCAAATCAATTGAAAAAAAAATCGTGAAATCGATCTCAATCAAAGATTCCATTAACAAAACTTCTCTATCTCGTATCAACTTTGATATTCACATCGATCTCAATCAAAGCTCCCATTAACAAAACGAAAAAATCCTCCTTACATCAACTAATTTCCCCGATGACGGAGTGTGGTTCGAACCATCGATTGCGTCAAGCACCATGGACGCCGGATCCAGACAATTGAATATTACAATGCCTTGTGACGAATAACAAATCCATAATTTTTTTCAAACAAAATCTCAATAAGTAGAAATAACGGGAAAAAACAAAATTGAGATGTCAATATTTTCGATTTCAATTATCCAAATGTACTGATAAATGATATTTTCGATTTCAGTTATCAAAGTGTACTCATGTCATTGTAGCACTTGAGATGTCAATCCATATGAGGTTAAGATTGAAGTACTAAAAATGCAAGAAACTTCTTAATCTAGAGCAATTCTTTTTAGGTTCTTAAGGTTACAAACGAAAAAAGTAAAATGCAAGAATTAAAACAAGATAAAAGCATTGGACCATGAGTTTAACTATCATAAGAATGATCTAATAATCAAAGAACGTTGTCAAATATTGAATTAAGTCACAATCCTAGAACATGGAATTCAAAAATATGACTAATCCATTTCCATGGCACTAATCACTTTGTTAATTACCTTATCAAGAACAAATTTGTATTTGTGATTAAATAATTAACAAGCATTAAGAAACAATTCTTATTAGTTCACTAAACAATTCTTATTAGTTGGCTACGTATGTAAAGCTCATAAAAAGTTTGGTTCAAACATTTTCACAAACACCTTCCGGGTATGAAATGCCTAAGTTCTACATTTTGAGAAATCTAATCAAAACTAGCATTGAGAGAAACCTAAATGAAGGATCTAAAATTATGAAACCTAAATCATCATCATTTAACCATCAAATCATCCTAATCTAGCATAACTCATGATCCAACTAAAAACTAGTTCTTAAACATAAAGAAAGATAAAAAGAAAAGACATAAACATAAAGATAAGAGATAGATGTGAAGAATCCTTCACTAGAGTGGCATGAGAACATGAAGATCTTCCAAAAACATCAAGAGAAGAGTTTGGATCAAAATCCAACTCTAAAGAGAAGAAAACTTATTAAAAATAGGTGTAGAACACTTAAATAATAAAGGGGGTCAAACTGGGTCAGCCCGGGATAAACTGGAATTTGACCCGGTGGATTTGGGTCATGCGGAGGTGGCATCGGTTTAGGGTTTCAAGGGGATCTATGAATCATTGAATTAGACATAGATAGAGATATATGTTATGTGGTCTTCGCTTATCGTTGTGTTCATTGCTTAGGCTAAATTGATCTCTTAGTCTCTGATCTAGGGTTTAATCTACTCATCAAAAGTGTTGTAGATTGCTTGAAAGAACATAGGCGAGCGAATCGCCCTTAGCCAACGAAAGCTTATGCTAAGGCGATTTGTGAACATATCAAACAAATTCGTTTATGCTGGTATAGAATTCTACGTTCAAACGACAGTTTAGAATCTTATGTTGTTAGATTTAGTGATCAATACCATGACAGTGGCTTGATTAAACATTTATGTTTGAGTTCGGGACTTGTGCTAATCATTCTCTGAATAATTGTCTAGTTCAAGATCTCTAGATTTGTGCGAAAAACCCTTCGCCTAACGCTTTCCCTTATTGATTTTTTCATCGTTAAAGTTATTTAGTTTTATCTTGCAACCAAAACCTTATTTTTGTCGTAGCTCTATTTCACTATGTGAGATTTGTAGTGTAACTTTGGTCCTTGTGGATTCGATCCCATCTATATTACTGCGATAGTTTGTTCTCTTGCAGTGTTTTATTTGGGTTATTCCTGAAGTGTTTCAGCCTGACAAGCAGCGATCTACTGCCTCTGGACTGAACGAAATCATCGTCTCCACCGCAACACCTTCAAATCAGGCGACTCTCTCCTTTTTCTCATCGACAGCCTCATCAGAAACAGAGCATCCAGCCTTCGTAGTTCTCTACTGGCGTTTGCTTCGGGATTGCTCCAAAAGTGGTTCTAAGGATCGGAGCCTCCATGATCGAGCCGTCATTTCCTCTTCCTCGACTCTCATCCCCTATCTCTCTTCACTTTATCTAGGGTTTGAAAACTGTGAAATCATCGTCGATCATCAATTATGATAATTGGGTATGTTTCTACAACGTACTCTCTAGTTCAATGCAAACTAAGCCTCTCAACTAAATTGAGCTTCTTTATTAGAGCCCAATTACTACTTAATTGGTTCAATTCATTTTCAACTTGTGTGTATTTTGTTTTATGAGCTACATAGCTTATGGGCTTAAAAAATAATTGGGCCAGGCAATTTAAAAAAAAAACAATTGGTTCAAATTTTTTTTCTCATGCAATTTAAATAGAATAATATATTCAAAAAAATATTAATAGATTTTTCAAAATTACCTTATTTCTAAAACTGACCTATTTAATTTTAAATAAAATTAGCGTGTAGTAACGTACTAACGTGGCAATATCCTTTTAAAAAGTAACACCCACAAAATCTAGAGAAGCAATAGATTTCAAACACTTAGAACTTGTTAGTGGATGAGACAATTATCTCCAGGTTTGTTTCCTTGCATAACTCACATTATTTCATATCTTATAAGGAAAAATTAGATACCTTACAAATGTATTAGTTAGAAATATATCATAACTTTTCTTTTTTTGTTAAAAAAAAACAGGGATTTTTGGACAGCAAAACAAAAATTTCCTGTTTAAGTCCAAATGTAATTATTAATTTCACCATTTTTGGACTGCCTATTTAAGTCTATAAATGATAATTATATTTTTCATTTCACATATTTTTTTAATTTATGTGGCTGGTTATTCATATTTTTACTGTTTTAGATGTACAAATCGACATTATACTATTGCAAAAAAAACCACTAACATTACATATTATCAAATTTTTTTATTAGCAAGTATTAACAAGATATTGTAACAAGTTTATTTTTCGTTATTTTATAACAAACTATGTTTTACTGATACTTACAAAAAAAAAATTAATGTGGTTTTTTCTCAAAATGTAAATTTATAATAAAAATATGAAGATGAGCGTATCGAAAAATATATTATGTAAATGAGTATTTATTTATTTTAAAGATTTAGTCGATGTAATCAATGATTTAAATTTTATTTTTGGTCTATTAAATTTTCTTTAAAAAGTAGATAACCAATTATATTAGTGGTATAATTGTAATATACTTTAACTTATAGACCATTTCCATATTTTTATTAGCTGAAATTAAAAAAAAACTTAAAATTTGTTTAGTGCGCCACGTCATAATTTTGGATTTAGGTTTTTCCTCTCGTCCTCTCATTTAATATTTAAGGGATATCGTTCTTCTAATCATGATAATCGATAAACATGTCTTTTGATGGCGATATGTTCGATGATGAAGCGGCGATGTTGAGTCTTTTATTGTTTTCCGAATCGCAGGAGCCATGTAATCCATCAATGGTATACTTCTTCTTTCGTCTTTCACGGTTGAGTTTTCTATATATATGTATATTTATTGTGATTTGTTAATGCATGGTCAAAGTGTTGGATATGAATGATATATTGGATAGTCTGCAAAATTCATGGATATGAATGATATATTGGATAGTCTGCAAAATTCATGGATATGAATGATATATTGGATAGTCTGCAAAATTCCTGGATATGAATGATATATTGGATAGTCTGCAAAATTCCTTAATAGTAAAAATTGAAAAAACTTATAAAAATTCTATTGGATTGATCTATGTCTCTAAAACAAACGAAAGTAATTTTTTAGTCCCTTTCAACAATAAAATCTAATCACATATCAAGAGACATCAACACTACTACAAAATCCACTTGAAATGGTATATTACTACACTTAGTGTAACATAGACAAGAAAATCTAAACATAACTACGCAATTCAATATTTTTTTTGTACAGTGATAATATGCTAATAATTCAATTTTTTTTTTGTATTTTATGTTATCAGCAACAACAACACCAACATCAAGTCCAACAACAACAACAACACCAACATCAAGTCCAACAACAACAACTAGGCAATTCGCGTGAGACTTGGTTACGGGAAGATTTATTAAACGAGAGTGAACAATATTTCTTCAGTCAATCCATGTTGAATTCCATTCAAGAATCGAGTGTTTTTACAATGGTACACAATATTTTGAGGGCGGTTTATTTTTTTTTAATTACATTTTATTTTGTGATTTTTGTTGAATGATTTTCAGAACCAAATAGAGATTGGTCTACAAGTCGGGCAAGAAAGCAATGGATTTTTACATCCAACTATGACTAGTTCTCATGAGTTTCCAAATCAGCTTCAAGAGCAACTTCTTCGAATACCTTTGTATGAAATTAATTAATATTAATTACAAATTTTATCATAATATAAAAAATATAATTTTTACGGATACTCAATTAAAAAAAAAGTTATTAATTGATGCAGGATACAACAAGAAAGTTTTGATGCATTTGGTTCACTATTTCCTCAACATTTGTGTCGTTTCCCAAATAATAATGTCATGGCTATTACCACCGCAAGTATGACAACAACAACTCAAAACCTAGTAAGTCACATTGACTCATTTTTTTGGTTAAGAGCAACTGATTTTATTTAACCAATATATCTTTAAATTCATATTATATTTAAATAAATATATAGGTTTATATGCAACAGCAACAACAACATCATCCTTACGGCCATACTCTTTCGATTAGGTACATTATTGAAAATTTCATATTAATTTTAATTGCTAAATTTACTTATCATCTTTTATTTGAATGGTTTAGAGAACCAATGTTAAACAACCAATACCATAATGCTTATAATTTGGATCAAATTATGGTGGCGAATTCCGAGCAGTCTAGTCCAATAACACCCAATAATTTCATCATCTCAAATCGGTACTACTACTCAATCATAAAACTATGCATACATATAACATTGATCTAAACTTTTCATAAGAATCTTATTTTCATCAAAATCTAGGTCACAAACCAATCTGCCGTATCAGACATATCGATATGTCCCATACACTTCTTCTGTTAGTTTGTATGGTCAACAACTGCCCCCACCGGTTTTAGCCAATCGGCCAAGTGAACCTCGAAGTTTAAGGATGGTTAACAATTCAGCTAGGTAATACCATCTCTCTTTCCCATATATAATGAAGCAAATCGAAGATTTCTATTAATAATATTAAAATTATAAACTCAAGATTCTTAATATATTGTATTTTTTAAATTTAATTTCTAGTACCAAATAATAATAAATTAGAATTAAATAATTTACAGTAGTCAAAATAATGCAAACACTATATGTTTCTCTCAATCTATATATGTTTTAGAAATATTATGTTGGGTTTGTGCACGACATATCCTCTACAAAATCAAACTGATTATGATCCCTACCTTTAGTAATGTTTCACAACTTAACATTCCATCCATACCCACAAGACCATAACACAAATGTCCTCGAGTTTTATCACGTTACCAAATCGGGACCTATTCGAATATCACAAGAGAAAAACTAAGTTTTCATGTTTTTAATATTTTATATTTTATTTATGCGTTTTAATTAAACTCCAAATATCAATCTTTTTGGACTGCATGTCTATAGACATCATGGCAGTATGCAAATATCGATGCATATGTCTTCATCGAATTTCAGGTTCTCCAACCTTAACACTCAGACCTGTAGAAGTCCATACACAAACTCAATCATACCTCCACAGGTACAATTTATTTCATGCAATGAATGAAATTTATATTATTATTGTTTTGAAACTTTTGCTTACAATGTTACTAGAAAGATAACTAAACATTAATAACTAATGACCTCCAAATAGAAAATTTAAGGTCAGATCCAATCAACAAATTATCCTTTACATATTGGAATGCCCATAAACAACAACAAGAAGATATTTGTACATCTTTATCACTCTAATTTGTATCAACAATTCAATTACAATATATTCACTAAAAAACATACAAGTAGGGAACTGGACACAGAAAAATAGAAAATCATCAATTCATACGGCAATAATAAGCTATATATATTATCAATTCAATATTTTACAAATTTTACATATGCACTAAAATATTTTATTGATTATATGAACTTTACAGAGTGAAGTTTTGGGATATAGGCGACGAAGTTACCAAAGTCGGTTTGATTATGAAGAATCATCATCTTTTACTCAACGCAGAGTACAAGTTTTTGAAACACAAATAAAATTTATTCTTTATAATAGAAAAATTAATGGAAGAGAAAAATAACAATAATTAATTAAATAATGCAGAGAATTATATCGGCAAACAGAAATGTTGGTCCAACTGTAGCAAACGGAAATGATGGTTCAACTGCAGTCAATCTTGCTGTAGAAAGGTTTTTTCTCTTTTCATTGACTATGCACACCTTTTTCATACATAAATATGTAATTTTGTATGTGTGCGAGTCTTTCAATCTAAGTAATCATATCTTATCTAGAAAAAAAAATTCTTAGGAACATAACAAATACATATTTTTTTTCAGGCAAGCAAATAAGATATACGATCCATTGTACGAAAGCATCGGTCTTTGTATTGATCCGCACTTGAGAAAGTTTTTTCGAACGAGAAACGGTAATTCTTTATTATATTTTTTTTTACTGGTTAATTATGAGTTTTAGTTGATTTAGTGATAGTTCGCACACACACAGAAAAAGTTGATATATTGATTAATTTATGAACTTTAATTTGTTTTAAAATAAATTTTTATGAATTTTGACAAGAATTTATATTCACATCTTACTAATTCAGTATTTGTTCTTTTTAATCTATAGGTCGTTGATCTATTCTCAAACCTTGAATAAATGAAAGGGTTCTATGTTTAATGGTGCATGGTCATGATCTCTCTTTTTCTTTTTTTTCTATGGTCCTTAGTTATCTATGTCAAGTGTTCGTGTTGTTTTACTGGTTAATACATTATGACATTGTAACCTTGCCTTATACAATCGTTCAAACAAGATTTGTTTTCCTTCTTAAAGTTTATCATCATCGCTTTCTGATCATATCTTTGATCTAATGTTATATTATTGATTCATATGCCAACTTTTAAATCCGTTAGAAATTGGAGGTAAAAATAGTCGATAATATTATCTACAGATATATCGATGAGAAAATCGATGAGAATTTAACATGTTTTTTTGTAAATATAGCAGTATGTGTTTCTATTTATTTATTTATACTCTAATCGTACGTTTTAATTCGTCAATTATTTCTGAAAGTTACAAAACTTTTATTTATTTTCACTCTAATCGAATGTTTTACTACGTCTGTTTTTCTGAAAGTTACAAACGGCACCTGTAACGCCCCGTCCGCCCCTACCGGTGAGTCACCCATCCCTCTATCGGGCTCGTGGGCCCCACCCCTGTCCGACGGTCGGTGCGTTATTTTTCGTAGGCCCGACCGAGTAATTTACTGACCCTGCAATCACCACGTGACCTTTCTCCGTGTTTTGTCCTCACTCACACGCTACCGCGAATCACTTCCCGGAAGGTCACCCATCCTTAGACTACTCCAGCCCAAGCACGCTTAACTCTGGAGTTCTTTCGGGCAAGTGATCGGAAAAGGTAAGTGCACTTTGATGACATAAGTAGCCAAATTAATTCATTTAAGCCTTTCTCAAATGGATCGGGCCCAGGATGTTACAATTCTCCCCCACTTAACGAGAATTCGTCCCCGAATTCCGCATCTTCTTAGGGTCCGACTCATAACCAGAGCAGCCATAACCCTCAAACCCCAAGATTGTCTCCCGAGACAGAATCGGTTTGACTTCCCTGAGCTCTGATACCACTTGTAACGCCCCGTCCGCCCCTACCGGTGAGTCACCCATCCCTCTATCGGGCTCGTGGGCCCCACCCCTGTCCGACGGACGGGGCGTTATTTTTTGTAGGTCCGACCGAGTAATTTACTGACCCTGCAATACCCACGTGACATTTCCCCGTGTTTTGTCCTCACTCACACGCTACCGCGAATCACTTCCCGGAAGGTCACCCATCCTTAGACTACTCCAGCCCAAGCACGCTTAACTCTGGAGTTCTTTCGGGCAAGTAATCGGAAAAGGTAAATGCACTTTGATGACATAAATAGCCAAATTAATTCATTTAAGCCTTTCTCAAATGGGTCGGGCCCAGAATGTTACAGCACCACTTGACAAAATGGACTAGTGGTAAAACACATGGATTAGTTTCGGTGTGCTCCTAGTTCGATTCCCGGTGGAAATAATGTTTTATGCCGGCATTCCCGGTGGGTTTTCTCCCGATTAT
Organism: Eutrema yunnanense; assembly: GCA_002933935.1. NCBI lineage: Eukaryota > Viridiplantae > Streptophyta > Magnoliopsida > Brassicales > Brassicaceae > Eutrema > Eutrema yunnanense. Next base: position 37,611 of record PKML01053504.1, read on the forward strand.
GTCGTCGTTGGTGTGGCCTCTCGTCCACCAACGAGAATCTTCCTCTTTCTCCTTCTTCTTCCTTTCTCTCTCTCTCCCATGGCCACGCTGGTTTTTACTCCGGATTTTGCACCGTCGGTGCCCCTTACTCCTCAAGATCCGCCGCTGTTGTTTTTTCCTCCAGATCTACATGTGGTGACCTCTCCTCCGGACCCTCCCGACCCACCGGACCCGTCCTCCACCCTCTGTCGAACCTCCATCCATGTAGTTGCGGCCTCTTCTCCTTATCCCGATACGACAACCCCTGGCTTGGCCAATTTTTTGCTCGTGTCCATGGGAGTCAATCTTTCCGCGCCTATACAGTTCTCTACTGTTGTATGCAGCTTCAAGATCTACCTTTTTTTGGTGGAAGCTTCGTCTCCGGTTGAAGTCTCTTCTCTCCTCTACACTGTCCCCTCTTACCCTAGTCACGCTTTTGAAATGTATGGTCTTTGTGACCCCCTGTAACCATTCACAACCGTCTAGAATCTGCCTTTTGTTAGGTTTCAATTTACTCATTAAGAGGATTCAATTACCTCAGTATGAGGCTCTTTGGTTTTCTGTTAGCCTGATGTTACCTCAGTATGAGGATGTTACTTTAAATTTCCCTCCAAGTTCAGCGAGTTATATTGGTTTGACTCCCTCAAAACCGAAGGAGAAGCTCGTAGGCCAATTCCCTGCACTCGATGCCTCTAGATACTTTGTTGATGCAGCTTGGTTTTAGCGAAATGAAATAATTGTTCAAAATTCTATAGTTCCTCTTATCACCTCAGATTCGTTCTTCATCAAACTGAGCAAGGAATGTTTCTTTTCTCAAGTTTCCCGAAGTAGATTAAGACTCGCCGGTGTTGCAAAGTTTTCCTCCCGACTAGTGATTTCCACTGTCCTTGTTGCAGAATTTATAACCCTTTGGATTATTTTAAATGCTGATAATCAAAATAATCTCCGAAATTATATATATATATTTCGATCTCTTATGATGTATATTTACAATCTATCCCGTGTTTAACCATCTTTTGGTGAACTTTTAGACACATGTTATCTTGTTATTCTATTTTCTTTGGATGTAATTCCTAAAAGTTAACTGTTTGCCAATTAAAAAATAAAAAAAAAAACAAAAAAGCTGCTCAGAAAATAGGTCGCCGTTTTATTTTTGTCAACAACATGCATCTTTACGAGCAGAATTTGACACGTTGCGATTCACTCAACAAACATCATTTTGAATTTTGGTTTGGATTTGAATTACTCCCTTGCAACATCAGATCATTTGTTGGGTGCTTGGTGCGATTTGTTCAACAAATGTTCCTGCGATTATCAATTATCAATATTTTCCTCTTATAATATTGTAGTTAAATAGCAGAAGTGTAGTAGGTCATGTGTTACCCTTCTCTGTACGACACGTGTTAGAGTATTGAGTAGATGAGCTTCACATGCTTCGATTTCGTCTATTGATGTAAACCTCACTGGATCTGGTTCGAATTCCCTAGGTATCACAAGAATATCATCAGTCTTTAAGCAACATGTTTTATTTATTTTCTCGTCTATAAATTGATCATTTTAAAAAATACAAAATTCAAGAAAATGCCTTAGTTCCTCTTCTGAAATCTGAAGTTGTTGTTGTAATCTACGAACTTCTTGCTCAAGCTCCGGTAAATTTGCAAATATAATTAAACATAAATTCAATCATAAAATTTTATTTATATAGAGTTTAGTAAACCGAGAAAATTGGGAAAATCACCTCGACATCGGAGTGGATAGCTTCATGAGGGCTTTTCCAGAGCCATGAAATAAAATATCAGTTTGCAGATTTTGATTTTAAGAACATATCAACATAAATGTATACATATCACTATATCATGGACATATGAAGTAGTTTTATTTATAAGGACAAGGAGAAAGAAACCGAGGTTCGTTGATTTGGAGGACCATGTCGTCCTCAGTTTTGAGTTGTTCAAGAGTCCTTAATAAATCCTGTCACAAAAAGGAAAATGCTGATAATTTTTTTAATATATATACCTTTTTTTATGAAAGAATGATTTTAATATATATGCATAAATAAGTAAAATAAAATACTTAGATTCAATATTGAACGTTGTAATTAGATAGATCATATACTTGTAAAGAGCTTATGGACCCAATATTATTTTTATTGTTAGTCTCGCCTCTTTGTTTTGGATGCCTCTGCAAAACAGATAAGGAAGTTTAGTAAAAAATTATAGATAATATACTATTAGATTAATTGAAGCAAGATACTCACTGGCGTTTACTTTGATTGGGCAAAACTATAGCGCTGAAAATATAGAAATATACAAAAAAAAAAAAAAACATGTGAATACATAACTTAATAAACCAAGTAGATTAATGCAAGGAATCTACGTACTTCTCTCTTTCTTGATCAAGAAGATTGATGTACCTCGCGAAAACGTCCTCAATCCTGAGATTAATTCAAAATTAAGATAATGGAGATACAACGCCATGCATGTGTGTATTTATTTTAATATGTGTATCGTTGAAGACGGAGAACAAGAGAGCGAATGAAGGATAGATAAAGGCATAAAGCTATGCAGTATCAAGTAGCATAGGTTTTGTGTTTATCACGTTACTATATATATATTTTTTTACGATTAATGAGAGAATTGTTTTTCGAAATCTAATTTCTGAGAGAGAAGAAAATGATGATGATAAGTTCGATTGGATGCGACCCACACTGGTCATTGCATGCCCCATCGAAACATGACGTGTTTCTTACATAGCGCGTATTCGGCAAGGCTTTTCGTATTAGAGTTTATCATAAGAGTTAATCGGCTGAAAAACCAAAAACAAAAGCCAAATTGGCAAACTAACTATATAAAATAACTTCATTTTGTTGTGTTCTAATTTTTGTTTACGTTGATTTAATTTTAAACTAAGACTACAACATATATCTTCAACCTTTTAAACAAGAAAAAAATTAATTTTTTTATAACATTTTTTTATTAACAAAAATGATGGTCTAATCGATACGTTGCACCATGAAATAAATTAGCAAATACTTTCTCCGTTTTTTTATATCTCGTTTTAGAGTTGATCACACAAATTACGAAATTTATTAATTTGTCTATTATACCCTCACAAATCAAATGTATTTACAATATTTATCTAATATTTAAAATATTTTGTTATTTTAACTTGAGATTATAATAGATATTTTATGCAAAAGTTACATTAAAAACTAAAAATACACTTAATTTAGAAAAAAATCAACTCTAAAACAATATATAAAAAAATGGAGAGAATACGTACTAAATATCTATATTCAATCGGATCACTCTAAACAAAGATGTTATGTAAATAACTAACTATATTCAATCGGATTCTCTTATAGGCTTTCGTGGATATATATAGAATCAGTCTAATGAAAAAGGTGGTCTTAATCAAAAAAAATATTTATAGTGTTTTCTATATCTATTATTGATCTCAAATAATATTAGCTATAAAATTATGTAAAATTATATTACATGTTTTCTCAACAACAATTTTTAGTTAGAATAATAATGACCTTATGAAAGATATAACTATTATTATTATTTTTTTGTCAAAGGATATAACTATTGTTATAAAAACAAAGATTACTATAACTATTATTATAAATAAATAAATAAACAAATTAGTAGCTTTCAAAAACATAAAAAGCGATTAGTGACCTTAATACAAGAGGATAAAATCTAAAGTTCTAATTAGTGACCTTAATGCCTGTGATGATTTCCTAGCTAGGAAAACAATATTAGATCCTTCTCAATGGTGTTTGTATAATTTGTGCCCTCATTTTCTATATATGCTTGTAAACAAGGATTATGATTCACAAAATCAATAAATTACTTTGTTAAAAAAAAAAAAAAAAAAAAATCTAAAGTTCTAAGTTAAAACTAAAGTAATTATTTCGTTCGTTATATAATTAATTGACATATTATATTTAGTTTTTGACTTTTTTACTAGAATTTTTCATCCTAAACTTATTATTTGTGCATTAAACCAAAATATTATCTATTTTTAGAACGAATTTTGACTAAAGCTTCAGTAATACATGCAAAAACGTGTCGATGTTCGGTTGCATTTCTAATAGATTCGAAAGTACAAAAGCGATGTAGAATAAAATAAGAACAAAAAAACTCAATATTACTAGTACGTACTAATAAGTTGGCTTCCACTACCCAAAAAAAGAAAAAGAGAGAAAACAAAAAATATGGCGTAAAATGATAGGGGCAGTATACATATGCGTATACGCAAACGTGATTACACTTTAATAAGTTGAAGAACCGTAGCAAGATGATTCTAGAAGTACGTGGAATGTTCTAGAAGAAGAAATGGAAATACCTTGCTTGACCGGAAAAGAGACAGGCGCGATCGGAGGGGGAGAACATGAGGAGAGCAAGATCAATATCACAAAGTGTTGACAATTCATAGGCCTTTTTTATTAGACATTTTTTACGTTTTGAGAACGTAATTTTTCGGTTCGTGCTCTTCTCTATCCGCTTTAGCTCCAACCTAACCCGACCCATCTCCAATGATCACTGCAAATAAGAAGACGCGATCTATAAGAAGTTGGTACGAGAGATTTTAATTGAGTTGAAAACATGGGTGTGTGTGTAAATGAGTCTACGCAATAAGAGTTTTATGTTTTCTGTGTTAATAAGAGATAGAGGGAGAGAGAGAAGAGAGTTACGAATGGATGAGCGGATAGATATTTCTGTTCTTAATTTAGACGAATCGTGCCATATGGCTAGGTGCATCACTTACCTTTATACCCATTTTATATAATACTTTAAGATTTTATATAATCTTATTTTATAAGTGCAGTGTTAACTCACTTTTATTTATAATAAACAAAAATCGCTGTGTTAGCTTACTCAAAATTTTAACAATTTTTTGCTGCTTTTACTCCCATCACTACAAGAAAACATCAAAAATTCCGACAAATATTTTCAACAATGATATTCGTTGGAAATTTCCAACAAAGATTTCACAAACTTCCAACGAAATTTACGTTCGTTGAAAACTCGTCACAATTTTCCGACAAATATAGGTTATCGGAATTTCGTTGCATAGTTTGTAGGTAAATTGTCGGAAGTTTCCCACAACATTAGACCCGTCAGAAATTACCGACAATTGCCGACAATATGTAAGTTGTAGGAAATTACTAACGAAATCTTCGTCGGAACTTTGTCGGTGGACTTGGTTCCAACAAAATACTTACGAAATTTTTGTGGGAACTTTTCTGTATCTTTTTATCTTCTTTTCCGATCCAAGAGAAACCGAGAAAACAGAGTTTAAACCATCAAGTGCTGAGAATCGGTTTGTCAACTCGATCTTATCTCTTTGCTCCGTACTGGTCTTCGACGTCACACCGTCATTGTGACTTGATGATACCCTGCTTTTGTCGTAGAGAGTTGTTGATGAAGATGCTTGAGTACTCATAATGTGTTGGTTCGATTTCTGATTTGATTTGTTTTGGGCTTCTCAATATTGGCCCAAAATCGTTTTCTCTTTAAAGAAACCAATCTGTTTTGTTCCTGAGACTTTTCATTTGTTTGCAATACAATTTCGTACCTATAATTTTTCTAGTTCAATTTGCAAAAAATATCAGAAGTTTACAAAGGAAAAAGAAAAACGCTTTATCTGCTTTTTTCTCTCTTAATATTCAATAGGTAATATATGGGTTTATGATATTCTGTTACAAAAACAATTAGATAATTTTTTTTATAAAAAAAACCAACAAAGTCGTCTAATATAATTGGGCCAGAAAAATCAAAAGCCCATACTAATTGACCACATGCCCTCGTTTTCATCTTCTTCAATTCTTCGATTTGGTTTTATCACCATCGACGCTTCCTAATTTTTTTCAGCTTCTTTTTCTCTCCAAATCAAAGCCTTCACAGATAACAGATTCTTATAAAGTTTGTGAACAGAGCATCCAAGTGTCTCGTTTCAAGGTACTAAGAGCAAGCACCTCTTTCTCATTGTTTATCTAGTTTTGCTTATGAATTTTATTCCTAATTAGTTTATTGGTCGCTTGTTCTACAGGTGTTTTCTCTGATTTTATTCAATATCCAACGTCTTCAAGTCTTCTAGAGTTGCAGGTTTTATCTTTTAAGTTTGATTTTTGTTTCTATTATTTATTGGTGGGTTTGGTCTATCCACAAATTGTTTTAACTATGAACAATAGACACAAATCTGGATGTAAAAAAAGAAAAGAAAATGCAGAATTAGATAAATTTATGAATTCTCAGAGAGGATCGTTAGATAAATTTATGAAACAAAGATCTGATAATTTAGCAAATGATGATATTGATGGTAATCAGGATATTGGGGAAGCATTCGTTGATAGAAATAATAATACGGGGAATTCAAATGTTGTTGAACCTGAACCTAATGTTGTTAAACCTAATGGTGAAAGATGTTGTGATGTTTTGTTAGATATTTATGATGTTCGAAATTGGAATTCTCTTGATTCAAAATCAATTGAAAAATTAGCAATTTAGAAACTCCAATTAGGTAGAAACTTTTACAATAATTGGAGATAATGGCTATTAAGAAATGTAAGTATGATTACTAAAGGGCCCAATTTGTACGAATCGCACAGGGACTCCGTATCTATCGAGCCGCCCCTGCTTCCAAGCAATGTAGCTTTTAGTTCAATACTCCTATCCCTAAAACGAAAAAGTTCAAAAAATTGTTTGATATGGCAACTAATAAACATCAGAGTCGTGAGTGGATGTACAACCATATAAACGAAGCTACGGGAGAGTTAACGAAGGAATATAAACAAGGGCTTGCTGAATTTATGCGTTTTGCTACAAATCAAGAGATTCCGTTGGAGCGGGGTAAGATGTATTGTCCATGCTCTTTATATGGTAATGAAAAATTTATCTTGGTGGATACTATTTGGAAGCATTTGTATATGCGGGGATTTACGCCTGCATATTATATATGGTTTTCCCATGGAGAAGATTTTGAAACTCTAGCAAATCACAATGGTGATGATGGATTGAATCATCAAAGCTTTGATAGGAATGAAGAGCAGGAGAATATGCGTAGGGATCCAACTGGTGTTGTACAGATGGTCACAGATGCTTTTCGTGAAACAATGGAAACTGGAAACGTTGTTGAGGAACCAAACTTAGAAGCGAGAAATTTTTTTGATATGCTAGATACAGCGAAGAATCCGATTTATGATGGTTGTGGAGAGGGTCATTCACGTTTATCCGCTTCAACAAGGATGATGAACATAAAAACAGAATACAACTTGTCTGAAGATTGTGTTGACGCAATAGCTGATTTCGTGAAGGAGTATTTGCCACAACCAAATCTGTCACCTGGTTCTTACTATGAAATACAAAAATTGGTATCAGCACTTGGGTTACCATTCCAAATGATTGATGTTTGTATTGATAACTGCATGATATTTTGGAGAGAAGATTCAAATCTAGATGTCTGTAAATTTTGTCGAAAGCCACGATTTCAGGTTACAAGTGGGAGAACTCGAGTACCGTACAAACGTATGTGGTATTTGCCAATAACAGATAGGCTGAAGAGGTTATACCAGTCTGAGCGCACGGCAGGGCCAATGAGATGGCATGCAGAGCATTCATTCGAGGGGGATATTTCGCATCCTTCTGATGCTGAGGCATGGAGACATTTTAGATCGACATATCCTACATTTGCAAGTGAGCATAGGAATGTATACTTGGGATTATGTACTGATGGATTCAATCCATTTGGCAAGTCTGGACGCAAATACTCCTTATGGCCAGTAATCGTCACACCCTACAATCTTCCCCCAGCTCTATGCATGAAACGAGAGTTTTTATTCCTAACCATTCTTGTTCCTGGACCAGACCACCCTAAGCGATCACTTGATGTATTCTTACAACCCTTGATTCATGAATTACAAGCTTTGTGGCACCAGGGTGTAGATGTGTATGATGTATCTCTAAGGAATAATTTCGTAATGCATGTTGTTTTGATGTGGACGATTAGTGATTTTCCAGCTTATGGAATGTTATCCGGGTGGACTACGCATGGACGGCTTTCATGTCCGTATTGTCAAGATAATACTGATGCATTTCAGCTTAAACATGGAAGGAAATCATGTTGGTTTGATTGTCACCGACAGTTCTTACCGAGGAATCATCCATATCGGCGAAACAAGACATTGTTTAGAAGCAACAAAGTAGTACGTGAGGGACCTCCTCCGGAGATATCTGGAGATTCTATACTTACGCAGTTGAGAGATTTTGGTGCAGATAAAACAGTAGAAGTAGGCGGTAATGGACATGTTCCTATTTATGGGTATGGTGTTAACCATAATTGGCACAAAAAGAGCATTTTTTGGGAGTTACCATATTGGAAGGATCAGCTGCTTAGGCATAATCTAGATGTCATGCATATTGAGAAAAACTTTTTTGAGAATATCATGAATACAATACTGAATGTGCAGGGAAAGACAAAGGAAAATTTGAAATCCAGACTGGACCTCCCTGATATCTGCAAGCGTTCGGAGATGCATGTGATGAACAATGGGAAAGGCCCTATTCCGATATTTAGATTAGATGCAAATGCAAAGGAGGCGTTTTTCCTATGGATAATTCACAGTGTTAAGTTTCCTGACGGCTATGCATCTAATCTCTCACGCTGTGTAGACAACAATTCCGGCAGGTTATCTGGAATGAAGAGTCATGATTGCCATGTTTTTATGCAGCGTTTGCTTCCTTTTGCACTTACAGAACTGTTACCGAAAAATGTTCATCAAGCAGTAGCAGGTATATACAAATTATTTATTCTTTCACTATTGACGAAAACATATGTAAATATTGACTAATGGTAAAATCCAAAAATTAATACAGGGATAGGTGCTTTTTTTAGAGACCTTTGCTCAAGATCCCTCACAGCCAACGATATAGGTCTCTTGGAGGAGAACATTCCTTTGCTTTTATGCAATTTAGAAAAAATATTTCCACCGTCATTTTTCGATGTGATGGAGCATCTTCCAATTCATCTTCCATGGGAAGCAGCACTTGGTGGACCTGTTCAGTATAGGTGGATGTATCCGTTTGAAAGATTCATGTTCCACTTAAAAAAAAAGGTGAAAAATCTGAGTGAGGTTGAGGGTTCTATTGTGGCACAAAGCATAAACGAAGAGACATCATATTTCTCTTCGTACTATTTCGCACCGAAAGTTCAAACAAAAGCTAGAAAACCAAGCCGTTATGATGATGGTGGGGAGAAGCCTTTATACCACACCCATGTACCCGATATTTTTGCACAAGTTGGTCGGTTTAGTGGAAAACGTAAATCAGTTTGGTTGACAGACGAAGAGTACAACCATATACATACCTATATACTTCGTAACTGCGAAGAACTATTACCGTACGAGAGGTATTATCAATCTTTATATTACCACATTTCAATTAACGAGAATTTTTGTTCAATGTTTGTGTCTTTGTTGCTACTTATTTGGGTAATGTATCAGTATATTTGTTGAACAGGTCAAGAAAGCACACCCACGAAAAAGTGATTCAGAAATTGAAATCATGAAACAGGAAGACTTTACAAAGTGGCTAAAATACTACGTGAGTTAATTTTTTTTAAAAATCCATAAGTTATTGGGTTGCATCATCTACAAGAGGTGAAGTACAAGGTGCAAAGTGGTTAAATTGCTAATTATTATTTTCAGGTTCAGTCAGCATCTACAAGGGGTGAAGTAATTCCAACTTGGCTTGAAGAGTTAGTTGGAGGACCACTTTCGGAAACAATTTCGTCGCCAATATATTGCACTCGTGGATATGTATTTAAGAAAAGAACCGCTTCAAACAATAGGCAGACTAGGCCTGGGCATAATAACCGAACCGAATGAAACCGAACCGAACCGAACCGAAATTAATGGTTCGGTTAGGTTATGGTTACTTCACAATAACCGAATGGTTTTTATTTTTGATATCCATTGGTTATGATAACCGAATGGTTATTAACCGATAACCAATGGGTATCCATGGATATCAAAAAAAATAAAAAAAAAAAAAATTATGTTTATTTTCCCTAATTAACCGAAATAACCGAAATATAACCGAAACTAACCGAACCGAAATAACCGAAACTAACCGAAATAACCGAAACTAACCGAAATATTTCTGAAATTTAACCGAAATAACCGAAATATTTTGAAATTTAACCGAAATAACCGAAAATAACCGAAAATATTTGAAATTTAACCGAAAATAACCGAAAATAACCGAAACCATTCGGTTAACCGAAAATAACCGAAAGATTTCGGTTACCAAACGGTTATTAATTTTGATAACCATACCGAACCGAACCGAATGGTAACCGAACCGAAACCGAACCGAAAACTATTACTAACCGAATGGATAGTAAAAAACATAACCGAACGTAACCGAAAACCGAAATAACCGAACCGAACCGAACCGAATAACCATTTGCCCAGGCCTAAGGCAGACTGTGAACTATGGGGTTGTTGTGCATACGACGGATGCGGACTATTACGGTGTGATAGAAGACATTTTGGAGGTTGAATATCCTGGATTCATCAACATGAAATGTGTACTTTTCAAATGCGAATGGTATGATCCTACATATGGACATGGGGTTAGGCTTACCAAATTAGGCGTTACAGAGATTAACTCCAGTTGCAAACTAAATAGGTATGATCCGTTTATCCTTGCATCCCAAGCCGACCAAGTGTGCTATCTTCCATATCCTAGAGTTAAGAACATCAACAATCCATGGATCACAACTGCCCAAATTAATCCAAGGGGAAGAATAGATGGAGTGAAGGACCACAATCCAATGCAACAAAATTCTATAGGTGTCACTGGTGTGGTTGAACATTCTCTTGAAGAAACAATATTGGTGGATGTTGAAAATCTATTACTTGATGAGGTAGACGTGGAAGGTGATGCCAATGAAGGGGAATATTCCGACTACGATGATTCTAGTTTGTCAAACGACTCCTCATCAGATTCTGAATAAAATTCTCAATCGTTTAGTTTGTTTTATTTTCAATAAGATGTTTAATTTCTTATCGTGACCAGATGTGTTTAATTTCTTATTGTGACCAGATACGACCAACAATTTTTTGTTTCTCACTTCATTGATCTTATAGATACTTACCGATTAGTAGTTTTTTGTCTATGTTGTTTGCTCATAAACAGAAGACTCACTTGTTTCACTCATCGTAGAATAGAACAAGACAAAAAATTGAATTAAGAGAAAGAAAACGAGAGAAGAAGAAAGAAGAGAATTTTAGATTTTTGATTCTCTACTTCCTTTTAAGCTCATAATTTTTGAAGCTTATTCTCTCTCTTCTCTAAAATCAATAAGTTGAGTTCTTCCTCCAGCCTAAACTTCGTTTGTTAGGTCAATGGTATATTGCTTATCAATTTTTTTATTGATCAACAACGTGACAGAGAGGAAAGCAAGACGAAATACAAACGACATATAAAAGTAATGGGCTCAAGTGAGAATCTAAAGATAAAGCCCAATGTAAGCCCACGAGTGTTAAAATTTGTAAGTGTTTCGTCGAAATCAATTAATTCATAAGACGCGCCATTAGTTAGATGAAATTATTAAATTGCCGCTTGTTACCCGGATCCGACGAATAAACTCAAACTGTTTTACCCTAATTTCATTCATATTTAGCCGATCACCACTTCGATCTAACCTTTCCTCTTCTCCTCTCAACTCTTTCACTGTGCAAGTAATTTTAGTCCCTTTTCTTCTGCATTTCAATATATTAATCTGTATATATTGTGTATCTGCTTACGAATTGTTTACTTAAAACTTATGTCGGTATCGATTTATGTTTTGTTTTGTTTTTTCGATTTATGTTTTGTTTTTGAATGGTTCGGATTTATGTATCGTTTTGTGAACTTGTGCAGATATGGCTCATACGCCCACATGGGATGGTTATATAGCTTACAAACGAATGATGGACCAAAACCTTTTGGGATCGTGTTCAGAACCGCTGTCTCAAGTACCCGAGACCCTTCCAAATGTGGAAGTACCATCTCAAATGCCGGAGAACCTTCCAAATGTGCAAAATTCAACGAATCAAGTGGATTTAATGACACTAGACCAATTGCTTCGTAGTCCAGGTCGTGCGAACCTAAAGATGCTTGATCCCAAAAGGCTGAACGGTGCTGGCTGGTAATTTTGTATCAATGTCTTTCTTTTTTTGGTTTTCTATTCGAGCTTTATGAGTTTTTTTTGTATATAACTAGTATTGTGGATTGATGTAAAAGCTTTTGCGGTAAGTTTTTTAATTCATTATTTATTTGGTAAACATTATGAATGCATTATGAATGAGACTATGACATTTATAAGTGATTTTACTTTTAACTAACTCTTGTGTCTTTTATGTGATCCCATAGCAAAAGTATAATTGGCGGTATGAGCAAACTACACGAGTTCGTGAGGAGTTCGAGGCTGTGTGTGGAAGTAGTTTGCGGGGACAAGCCTATGAATGGAAGAAGCTGTGGAAGGAAAAGAATGAGAAGCCCGAATGGATGCGACACTCTGTTTGGCTTGGGCTTATTGCTTATTGGAAAGTTGAAAAAAATGCCAACCGGGGCATAACAAACTCTACAAACAGGAAAAGCGACCGTAAAGGATTAGGGATGGCTAAGCACACATGTGGTTCAAAGCCGTATGTCCGAAGGAGAGAAGAGATGGTAATCTTTATTTATATGTTTATCTAATTTCTTTCAAGTTAGATTCCATTTTTCAAAAGGTGTTTACTTTTTGTAAATGGTTAGCGTGACGATGTGACGAGAGAACTACCAGATATGGTGACCTTTATGGAAGAAACCCATAAGAGAAAGTCGGATGGGGTGTTTGTGTGCAAAAAAGCCGAGCGCATCGCTAAGAAGTGTCGAGCTATGGAGCAGCAAATTCTCACTCAAAAGACTCAAGGCGATGATGATGCACTCGAGTCTAACCATCTTACACAGGCTGAAATTGATGTCATATATCGAGAGGTAAAATGTTAAGTATTATATAATGTTCTTCTTTTAACATGAGCGGCATGTAGGAACAAATCCAGAAATGATTATCCTAAACTAATTAAATAAAGTGTTGTAGTTTAGACTCTGTTGTCAAGTGTAAGGTAGTGGTACGTTGTGTAATCGGTTTGCTAATTAAATATTTATCTTCTAATTTAATGTGAGTTTTCTGGATTTTGATTAATGTTAGTTTGGTGTAGTGTGATATATAGTCCTCTCACCTCTGTATACAATATATACAAAAATATTGGATTGTACTTGCATATGATATATATTTAATTTCATCTTACAGGAAGTACAAGTTCAGAAAGGCAAGAAGTTTGGTTACGGCTCAATTCCTGTAGCTGTTGATGTTAATACTATTGAGACTTCTACATTTTATGAAGAAATGTATATGGTGACACAAGAGAAGCTCAACAAAGCGGAAAAAAGGATTGAGGAGATGGATTTGAAGTTCGAGGATGTTAACTTTTGGACTACAATGATGCAGAACAGGTTTCCAGATCAAGTTCCGCCTTCGAGGAGAGCAACCAAAACCATGAATCATGATAACACCGTCAGCCCAGACCAAAGCCTCTGAACTTTGTTAAATCTTTTACTCTGCTTTCACGAAAACATTTGTTTAATTAAGTATTTTGTATTTTTGTCGTCTTCGATGCTGAAAACATCTTTTGGTTTAGGTATGTTTTGGTTTTTAAACATTTGACTATAGGTATGTTTTGGATATTTAAAATATGTTTAATTATTATAATTTCTATTTTTATTTATGTTTTTAAAAATTAATTTATAACTAGTCTGAAATTTGTGGGTAATCTCTACAATTTACCAACAAATATCAAAACAGATTCCAACGTATTACGAAGACATTTTCTAACAAAATTCCAACAAGTAATTCATTGGAGAAATTTGTTAGAATTTTGTAAAATATAAGCGACGACGGTCCGACAAATATTTCATCGGAAATTTTTGTTACAACTTCGTTGGAAATACCAACAATATTCCGACATGTGTTTATCGGAATTTTTTGTCAAAAATTCGTCAGAACATACCAACAAAATTCCGACAAATAATACATCAGTAAGTTCCGACGATTTTCCAATAAATAACGTTTGTCGGAAACGTTTCCGACGATTTACAAACAAAGTCGCGATTCCAACGAGCAAATTCCGACAAATTTTTCAATTGTGTGAAATTTGTAGGAACCAGTGATTTCCAACGAAATACCTACAAATATCTCTGTTGGAATTCACGTTTTTTCTTGTAGTGCATTTTTTTGCTAACCTTCATATTTAACATTTGCACAAGCAAATACACGTTTATATGAGTTAATAATAAACATTGTACTATATACATCCATTCTAGCCTGCCACTAATAAAATATACCTCAGTTAATGAAGATGATTCAACACTAATCTATGAAAGTATGAATCTCTCAGTTTATTATTAATTGATTTTAATATCAAAACTCGTGATTTTTATTTAGTATAATAGGTCAATGAACTCAAATGGGTATCCTAAATTTAATAGAAAGTGGAATTCGATGGGAAATGAATATTATTTTGAGAAAACATGTTAGAATATTTCACATCAAAATGATTCAATATTCGTTTATAAAAAAGATAAGAATCTCAACACTTTTTATTTAATTGATTTTGAATTGATTACATATGTTCGGATGTATAAATGATGAATATAGCGAATGAAATTAAAGCTTATTATTTATATATATATTTGCCTATTGATGAAGGGACTTCAGAAGGAGGGCAAAAGGATTTAAGGTTCGTAAGGAATATTTTTGGATGTTACTATGTTAGAAATGTACAGGAACCACCTAATCTCAGGCTGTGACACGTGGAGTTCTGTTTTGTGTTGTATCGGTTGTAGCATCCACACCCGAGACATATGTCTC
>PKML01053504.1:61177-73616 GCA_002933935.1 Eutrema yunnanense
ATGGTTTGGAGTCAAATACTATCCTAAGTTGCAGTCGGCTTTGGAAGCGGAATCAACAACTTTATCTTGGGCTATGTTTTGTGTCAACAATTTGAGAATGGAGAAAACGAATCATTCAAAAATGATTCCAAGAGCTTAATGTGCAGCCAATCAAAGATCCAACACAATGGCTACGAATACAGACCTTCACGAGTGAAATCTTAGGACATCGGATGGAAGCTTTAAAACCATCATTCAAGCATAATCCAAAAGTATGCTGGCTAGTTGCCAATCAATATTTTTGAATACACTATAAAAAAAGTAAAACAAAAAAAGAATTACAAACAGTAATCACTCGAAGCACAAAATCATAATTTGGGGGATTTAATAAGCTAAGTATATGATATTAATGATCACACCTCGTTATTATCAATAACATGAATTATACATAAATCATGCATGATAAAGCAATGTAATTAGTATGAAAATGTAGTGGAAATTATATAGTACTACTAATTATTAGTAAGAAGATATTAGTGTTTGCGCTTGGACTTCAAGGAAGTGAGGGAATGAGAGTTGTTGTGCCAATTCCTCTTGCGTTGATTAATGAACCAATTGTTGATTTGCTTCAACTGTAATCCTGTCTCCTCCACCAATTTTGCCTTGTCATCTTCCTGTTGAAATCACATCTTCTTTTACGTTATATACTTTGTTGTTGTTGATTACATTATANAAAATGTAGTGGCAATTATATAGTACTAATTAGTAAGAAGATATTAGTGTTTGCGCTTGGACTTCAAGGAAGTGAGGGAGTGAGAGTTGTTGTGCCAATTCCTCTTGCGTTGATTAATGAACCAATTGTTGATTTGCTTCAACTGTAATCCTGTCTCCTCCACCAATTTTGTCTTGTCATCTTCCTGTTGAAATCACACCTTCTTTTACATTATATACTTTGTTGTTGTTGATTACATTATAGTTCTATTTATTTATTTTCTATGATTTATGTTGATGCACTTAAAGATTTTAATAAGGAAAAAGACAACAACAAAAGAAGAAGAAGAAGAAGACATGTGTAGATTTCGTTATGTTAGCACACTTGTCTAAAACATTCGAATTCAGATTAAAAAAGCTGGCTATAAAGCGATCATTAAGGTAGATCTAATTATATAATTATTAATAAAATTTTAAAACGTATATAAATACGTATGTATTGAGTGTTGGTTATAAAAAATGCATTGAGTGTAAATCAAAACTGATGAGCCCGATTATTTCTTTGCGTTTACATTTTCGCATTTGTTGTTTCATGTTATAATAATGAGAATATTATTACATGAAAACGTAAACGCAAACGCAAACGAAGAATCGGACCCAAATATGTATGTTGGTTCGTAAAAAAGAGTATAAAAGATAGTATACTCACAGTAGGGTAAGGCCACTTGCAATGTTGTTGCCACCAATTTTTCAAGACAGTGGTTGTGTCTCCAGGCAATTTCCCAGCCCTTCTTTTCCTCATTATCTCTTCTCTTACATCTTCAATTCTCGATTTAAAACCCTTCTCGGAAAAAAAGTAAATTCAATACATGCAAAAGTATATATCATAACTATATTGTTGTTGTGACTCATAATAACATTTATTTTTACCTGTTTGAGTTCGAGTTTAAGTTCTTGTCTGACTCTTTCCATAAGAGATCTTTCCGATTCAGTCGGAAGCAATGGACCAAAACCCGTCATATCGTGCCCGCTGCTAAAATCAACGCCGGAGTTGTCGGACGAGAAATCCATCTGAAGATCGTCCTCGTCCTCGGACATCGTCGCACCAGACCCTTCTCCTAATTAATGTCGCTCCTATAGGGAATAGAGAAGAAAGTTACTCCAACTACAAGATTTTAGTTGAATTTAGCCCAAACTCAAGCCCAAATGCACTTTAGCTTAAAACAAGCCACACATCAATGTGTGTATATACAACATGTACAAGTGTGTATATACTTAAATTTTGTTATTTGTATGTTTTATGCTTGCATGTCGGAATATTCTGTTGCCATGAGAAGAATATAAGACAGAATAGTTAAGTAACTACGTGGAAATGTGGCAGACTGTTCCAAAATTGCGTTTCAAAACACATTTTCTTTATTTTTTAATATCCTCTAAAGAAAAAGTTAAAATGATTTTAACGCCTTTAATATATCTCCAAGGCTTTGCAAGCATTGTCTCTTGGAACATGTTAGGATTTAAACTTTAATCCTCATTGTCCCAATCTATCTTCGATACATAAATTAACGAACACGAGAATTGTTCACCCAGTTCACGGCCTCTAACCGCTACGTCTGGAGTGGATCCTGGATCCACAACATCCACTATAAAGAACAATCGGAAAACACCTCTGATGTGGTTCACAATATATGATCTCTCTCACACCCAACAAACAAGAAATAACAAAAAACAGAACTAGATTCCTCAGAGAAAACCTCTATTCTCTCTCTAGCTCTACGAGCCGCCTCTAAGGCGTTCGGAATCCCTGGAGTCTGGATTAGGTATTCCTATTGTTAAACACTTGTATTTATAACAAAGAAACCCTATAAACTTATATGGGCCCAACTTGACACTAAGGCTTGTACTAAGCCCAACTGTTGGCTCAAGTCGTGAGTTGATTGAAGTCTGACTTCTCACAATCTCCACCTTCAGATTCAGACAGCTCTCGACTCCTCCACAAATCTTTGTTACTTTGTCTTTCTTCCTGTTTGCTTCTTCTAGAATCTCCACCTTGATCCCACCTTGAAATCTCCTTGTGAATTTCCCTTTGAACCTTTGACTCATGGCTCTAGACTTGACACTTTGATCTTCATGTAAACTTGTCCTTATGCAACTTGATTCACTTTGGTGTTCTTTGATTCTTCTCCTGTACACAGAGCTTAATCAAACACTCCTTGAACTGTAAGTAGCTAACCTTGAATCATACATGTTTCAAACCTGAAACAATCCCTGATTCAACACCTTCTCTGACAAAACATATCAGCCTTGAACTCCTTTTGTACTGTTGTTACTCCTAACAGAACACGACATCCAACCATACTGCTGAACAGACTTTCGACACAACCATGTTCATGCATCATGCTTTACAGAACCTTGCTAACAAACCAATTCCTCTTGAATCATCTGCAGAAAATCTATAAGTCATTTATGCTTCATTTCCCTGAAACCGTCTCTGACTTACCAAGACACAACTGAACATGAACACCTTTTTGAACATCACTTTGCACCGCTGCTATTGCCTTCAGAACACTCCTCCTAACTCCACCTAGCTAAGAAGACTATCGATACAACTACATTTGTTCAACCTTCTGTTCAAATCCCTTCTGCATCAGCAGAACCATCCAACCAACAAATGCGGATCAAGCGGATCAAGCGGTTCAAAACATATGGTTGAATGGTAAAAACGGATAATAAGCGGCACAAAATATTGTTTATATTTAATTCATTTTTATTATTATTATTATTATTATTATAGAAACAATATTACATGTTTAGTATATTAAAAAATATTTAATATTTAATCTAAATTTTATTTTTGTAATTTAACATTAAAATATATCTAATTTTATTATTATTATAATAACTTTTTTTTTGTCAACAGCCTAGAGACCTAGAGAGGTTCAGACATCCAAACCGGAGGTATCGAGTTTACATCAGTAATATCCACTGGGTAGACGCGAGCACTTCTTGCTAACTTGTCTGCCTTTGTGTTGTATGCGCGTGAGATGAGCGAGATTGAGAAGAAATAAAACAACTTCTTACTCTTCACGAACTCCTTACTATTATAACAACATTATATAGTATTTTTGATACAAATACTACCAAAATTGGGACATGACCATATTAAATATTATCATCTCGAGTTTGAAGGATGTACAGAGCTCGATATAAAACTTTTAATTATTAAAAAAATACTTTATAAAAATACTAGAAAATTAAATTATATAGATCACATATATAATATAAAAATTATTTAAATTTTACAGTTGCTTTTATTAAAAAAATTATTAAACACATGGCTGTTTAAAAACATGTAATATTTAACTAATAAATATTTTATCTTAAAAAATAATGATGTCAAATTATACATAATATTATTATTTAATTAAAATATATAAAAGCTTAACAGATCCGCAAGTATTGCGGATGTAACACACCTATTAGAATGTGTTTTATTTTATTTGGGCGGTTCAAAAAAATTCAAAGAAATTGGAACCACTTGCGGACCATTGTATTGTTTATTATTATTGTTTACTTTTGATTGTAACACATAAATTTTGCTGAATGGAGAGTAAAAGACGTTTCGTTATATTCGGTGTTCAGTGCGCTTTCCGCACGCCCCTCCATTCAAACCCTTAACATTAGTTTTCTTGTCACTTGCACAAGCAAATACACCTTTATATGAGTAATAATAAATTTTGTACTATATACATCCATTCTAGCTTGCCAGTAATAAAATATACCTCAGTTAATGAAGATGATTCAACACTAATCTATGAAAAATATGAATCTCTCAGTTTATTATTAATTGATTTTAAGATCAAAACTCATTATTTTTATTTAGTATAAGAGGTCAATGAACTCAAATGGATATATCAATTTTGATAGAAAGTGGAATTCGATCTGAAATGAATATTATTTTGAGAAAACATGTTAGAATATTTCACATCAAAAATGGAGATGATTCAATATTCGTTTATAAAAAAGATAAGAATCTCAACATTTGTTTGTTAATTGATTTTGAATTGATTGCATATGTTCAGGTGTATAAATGATGAAAATAGCGAGTGAATTTAAAGCTAATTATATATGCAATCAATTAACAACAAATGTTGATATTGAAGGGACTTCAGAAGGAGGGCAAAGAATTTAGGGTTCGTAAGGAATACACCGTTTGTTTCTGTATGTTACTGCACCAGCAAAAAAAAAAGTATTTTTTCATGTCATCTGACCAAAAATTCTTTAGAAATCAGAAAACGAGTAATTAGTTTGGAAAGTTAAGGGTATAATTGGAATTTCATACAAATCAAAATTGTAAAACCCTAGAAAAAGAGAATAAAAGGGTCACTAAGCGGCGCATTATCCATCCTTTAGGTCATCGTGCTCCTCTTCCTCTCGAGCTCTCTCCGCCGCACAGATATCTTCTCTGCTTCATCGCCGGCGAAAATGGTGGAGGCCAAGAAAACAGTGCGTCGCGTTCTCTCTCATAAAAGTTTTATTATTTTCCATCACAATCGTATTCGATCTCAATGTACTTGGTCTAAATTATGCTTCTGGGTTTATACTTAATTTGCAGAAGAAGTCTCACGAGGGTATCAACAGCAGGTTGGCTCTTGTAATGAAGAGTGGTAAATACACTCTTGGTTACAAGTCTGTCCTCAAATCCCTCCGCGGCTCGAAAGGTAATTTAGTCGAACAGTTGGTGTGCATAGCAAAGTGCTTTAGCTTTCTTTTACAGACGTTTTGTTAAAAGTTTATTCTGGTTTTGCTTATGTTGGCAGGAAAACTAATCCTCATCTCCTCCAATTGCCCACCGTTGAGAAGATCGGAGATTGAGTACTACGCGATGCTCGCCAAAGTTGGTGTCCACCACTACAATGGAAGTAAGCTCCTTTCTTGAACTGAGAATGTATTTTCCAAAGTAGATGATAGTTTAAAAGCTTGCTTCTATGGACCATTCAGCAATATGATCCTAAGTTGTTTATTGACTTAAAGTGTTGATCTTTTGCAAGCTCACGATCCGCTTGAATTGCTATTGGTGTCTCTGTAATGTGTTTATTACAAATTACACACAATAATTCATCAGTTTCTCAACTTGGCTGTTGTATCTTTATAATCCATACTCTAGGATGGTAGTCTCGTTTTTACTCTTGTACACAGCTTTATCTTACCTCGTTTGATATTACCCGAAAGAGCTTGTTTAATCCATTATCGAGAAACAGAATCTCCAAGGTATAATTTTTGCTTGACTGTGTTTTTCAGATAACGTTGATTTGGGTACGGCTTGTGGAAAGTACTTCCGTGTTTCATGTCTGAGCATCGTTGATCCTGGTAAAAGAACAAGTCATATTTTAGTATATATATTGTTGGCTCTTTTCGATCATTACTAATGAATGATTTTGTCTTTTGACCGGTTTCAGGTGATTCTGACATTATCAAGACAATTCCTGGTGATCAGTGATACAATTTTCGATTCTATGTTTCCCGGACTTTTATCCATTATTGTATTGGAGTCTCTCAAACTTTATGACCAGAAGACGTGTTTCGTTTTTTTGTCAGATTTTCTTATATTAAAGGATTGGATAAGATTATTTTTAAAGCAGCAAACAACGCAAAAAAGTAGACGCATTTTCGAATTAATCGCGGAAACATGGCTTTGTCATCAGTTGCTGCCAATATCGGTTCGCGAATGCACTAGTTTCCATTTATTTTCCGTGTCTCGTTTTCGTCTGCTAGGTGGTGCTCACCTGCCGAAACGCGATCAAGAGCGTTGAGAAAGTTTCAAATTTTCTTCGCTGCGAGGAGGATAGACAGACATTTCGAATCGTTCCCAAAGATGGCGTAATTAGTCCCACCAATCCTTTCATGAGTCCGAATCGTTCCCAAAGAATGCTATTTGCCCAAATTATGGAGTATAATTTAAGATTATTCATTTTCATAACTAGAAATATTCTTAGTTATTGGATTCATAGCTGACTTGTGACTTGATTTGCTTTAGTCATTGCAATTTGTACTTTCTATGTTCTGTTTCTCAGTATGTCTTAATCAAGAAACTTAAATGGTGAACCGTGAATGAAGTTGTGGTGATTATTAAATATGATGATATGTTACTACCAAAAGAGAGATAAAGTGTAACAGAGAGAGAGCAAGTACCAAAGTGCTTAATTACTTGAAGTAGATATCGGCTTCCAAAAAGTTTGGGGATCTTATTTGGCTGCTTCTTCCTCTTCTTCTTCTTCGGCATCGAGCTCAAGACCTTCTGCTGCTAATAGCTGAGTGATGAGCTTTTTCTTATCCTCCTCTACTTTCTTTCGCATCAGATCTCTTTTCTTCAATACCAGCGTGTGTCGCTTTAGAGTGCTGTTAAATAACTCTCTCGATGCTTTCTTCTCCTTCTCCAGTATCTTTCTCTCTTCTTCAGGATCCACCTTTCCAGATTTAAAACAGAGCAAAAGAAAATTACTCCTTCGGAAGAAGAAGCTCAAAAAGACTTGGTAATTGGTACCTTAGAACGAGAAAGACGACGAGCACGCAGGTTTATCTCAAGCTGTTGTTGCTCAGCCCAAGCTGCAATGGCCATGTCGCCTCTCTGATCGAATGCTTTACGCTTTTTCATCAACCATTCCATCCAAGCTTGTGATGCCTACACAAACCCAACATCTCATCCTTGCCCAAAAAAGAAAACTCCAAGTTGTGATTACCTTCATTGGATTCACTCGGTTATCCATATCATATTGTCGTCTCTTCTCCGTGTCCATGAGCAGCTCGTATGCAGCCTGAATCTTGATGAACCTACCTTCTGCTGTCTCTCCTTCTTCAAGAGTCCCTTTTCCATCATCATAAACTAGAGAAAGAAAAGAATCAAAAACAGAGAGTTACACCTTGGTGAGAACAAAGTGGCTCTAAAGAAAAGTACCATCAGGATGATAGAACTTGGCTAATCGTCTATATGCCAACTTAATCTGCTCTTCCTCTGCATCTCGATCCAACTCTGTGCCAAAAAATCTTAGAAAGGACTTGTTCAATTCTTCAAAGGAAAGACTGTAAATCCCCAAAATTGGTTTTACCGAGAGTATCGTACGGAGACTTCTCTTGGCTCCAATTCGATGCGGCCCTGACGAGAGTCTTCCTCTGACTCACACGATTGGTCGTATCTTTAGACCTCCTAGACCAAGACGGGAAAGGATTCGACACCCGAGCTCTATAGCCGACGTTTCGAATCGAAACCCTAACGAATGATCGGGTTTGGTTTCTACTACAACAACACACGATCGAAGAGAACACCGTGTGCGGTCTACAGATAGCTCGCAGGTTGCTGCTCATAACTTCAATTTCCCACCCAGAAACCGATGAATTTCGCAGACCCAGAAATCAAATTTCATATAAATCCAAATCCAGACTCTTTTCTTCGAATCATTTTCCTCAGAAAATTACAAATTCCCGGGAAATTTTGTGGACGATTGAAGCGCAACAAACGTAAATTACAATCATACCCCTGAACAATACTTTTAACAGCCCCCGTTACTTTTAAAATATATAGATTTCGGTGCACATATTATCACATTGCTCAGATTTCAAACATATAAATAATACTCAAGACTCATGAGCAGAGACTTATTTTGTATCTAATATATTACAAAATTTTACACCTTCTTGTTTGGATACTTCATAAAGTCTGCTTTAAACTTCGATTATGTTTCTTGTTTTTCTTTAAGTTGGTTCTCGTGGACGAGCTGACCATAGAGAGCTAAGAGCACGAAGCCTATGAAGATACTCTCCCAAAGCAAGCAAACCTCGAGCCGCTTGTCTCGTCGTCAAGATTTTTGCCATTTGCTGCAAAGTTTGCTGCCTCAGATGATCCGCCTGTTAATCAAAAATAGATTCTTGAATCTTGACATAGAAAGGCACAAACTTGACTTCCTTTTCTTTAACTCACTTGATTCACAAATCCTTCTAATGCTTGGAGATTCTCTATTGCTGCAGCCATGTGAGGAGGCGGGTAATCCGTGGACTCGATAACCGCATCAATCACAATGTTTTCTGCTAAACTCTGTTGAAGTTTATCAATCCCTTGAGAGAGAGCATCCTCTGCTTGTTGAGATGATTGTAGGAGGTTTCGCACTTCCAAGATTTGCTGATCGGTCAATGGCTGAAGATACGGCATCACAACCTGCAAACGAAGAAAGGGAAAAAAACATTAACATTTTGACAATAGTGTTTTCTAAAAGATTGTAGAGAGTTTTACGTTTAAAAGCTCGGATGGACGAAATCCTCCAATCCATTGGAAAAATCTTTCTGTTGAAGTTCGCCACATGCCCGATATCAAGTAGAAAACATCCGCTTTCGCTGCATCAGATTTCATTCGAAAGAGATTCGCGTAATGATTCAAGCAACTCTCTACAAGCATCCTGAGTTCTATGTCGCTTATATGAGCTTGAAGCGCTGCTCGGATTTCACTAATTCTCCTGCTTTGTTCTTCAAGCCAATGTGAATATTCCATCTCAAATGCAGCAATCCCTGTGCTAATGCTCCCAGATTGTCCTAAATAGCTAGAATCTGACGAGTTGCGTCTACATAATCCCTTTTAAAAAGACAAATAGTATTGAGTCAATTATGAAAACTACGCATCGATTTCGATAAAAAAAATACAAAAAGCAGAACACTTTAAACAATCTTTTTTCACCTAGCTCACCTGCTGCTTAGCCTTTTCGAGTTCTTGCTCTAACTGCGATAACTTTAACCGACTTTCTTCCAACTGTTGAACATAAGCCTAAAGAAACAAAACAGACTCTTAGTAGTAACTAACTTAGTTATATGAGATTCAATAAAGGGATTGGCTTTACCTTCTTTCTCAAACGACTCTTGCGAGCAGCTTCTCGGTTCTGCGCTAAACGCCGTTTCGTCTATTGGCATATAAGAAAAGAATATCATAAAAATCGCCATTTTTTTCTTCATTAAGAGATACTATCTTTATGTACTTTCTATGCACAATAGAAACATAATTAAGTAGCTTTGTTTGGTCTAAACCTTATCATGAATCCTGCCATCATCATCCTGATGATCATTACTAGAAGGTTCTGCTTCGATCTGGTTATGCGAAGAAGCGTAATTCGCCTGCGCGTAATTCAAACCATTAGGTAAACAAACTAACATCCTTCAAAATCAATAAAAATCTAGAGAGAAATATCAAAGACCTTGATGTTGTTGTGATCATCCATTCTGGCATCCACTTGAATAATTGAGGAAGAAGCAGTATTGGGACTATGATCACTGATATCGGATTTGAAAACATTTCCCCAAGGGACAAGTTGTTGAAATGGCTCATAGATTCCCATGTCTCTTAAGGATGCAAGTTGAGTTGGAGAAGAAGAACTCATCATCTCTCTGTTCTCAACATATCAACCAATTCTTTATTGACTTCACAATCTCTTAACCCACAAGAAGAAATCAAAGGAGAAAGAAAGAAACTGTTTTTCTTTTGTCTTATAGATCCAATAGCTTACAATTGCTCACTGATACAAACAATAAACTCTTCATCAAACTTATAAAAAGATTGGAGCTTTAATAAAACAGAAGAAAATCCAAACTCTCCAAGATCCAACCTTTCAAGGGTAAAAACAGAGAAGGAAAATTTAAACAAACCTGAATCAAGAAGCAGAGAAATTCATGAGAGAAGTTGAGAGATGAAGAGTTACAAAATACTTTTGAATTGCTATTCTGGGTAATCTCTCGATCAAACAGAGATATTTTTCATTCCGACCACAGAAAATCAAATGGAAGTTCTTTGGACACTTACAGTCAAAAAATAAAAAAAGCTTAGAGGTCAAGCGTTCCCATCATGGAAAGAGATGATAAAAAGGATTTCTTTTTCCTTTTCTCTTTCCTTTATTTGTGTGAGAATCATATTAGAATAATAACCATGTCACAGAAATAGTAATAATAATCAATGTATTAATCAAGAAATAATTATAATAATCAGTTTAAAGTTTAACGACAAAACACGCTGGAGAAAAGAAAAAAAAGAAGAAGATGAGTCTTATCGTGCGCTTGCATCTCTGTAGTACGCACGACATGATGTCATCAACCGGAAACTCTTGAAGAGATCGATACCCTCCGGTGTCGACACGTGGCTCGGTCAGTCCATTTATTCGGTCCTTTGGTGAATTTATTTCATCGTTTCTGCATTCCATAATTAGAAAGAGTCTTATGTTTTAGCGATCAGATAAGAAATATAGTTTTGAGAGAAAAAATAAAATACTTACATCCGTATTTTATGAATTGTTTTGGAAAAATAATATAATTACATCCTTTTTCTATTATAGTTGTTTTGAAAATTTCACATACTATAGTTTTTTTTTTAAGATCTAGCTTTATTATGATTTATACAGTAAATGAGAAATACAAATAGTTAACCAACCAAACTGGTAGAACAACAAATGTTGAAAATAAATAATTATAATCATGAAAAATATAAATAGTTAATCAACTAAACTGGTGAAACAACAAATGTTGAAAATAAAGAATTACAATCATAAAACTTTTTTAATAATAAATCAGTTGCTTTCTTCTCTCTCTTTACATGTTTCAAAGAACAATATGGTAACTTTCTATCTAATATCGTATGTCGTGCAACATATTAAATTTTAAATAAGTTTTTTACTTACTTTAGTTATGTACCGTACTAAACATAACTTCATTCTATTAGTTGAATTTGTTAATTTACTTAAAACTTACAGTTTTAAAATTCATCTGATATAAATAAATTAGAATCTAAACATAAATTTTACATCGAAAATTGTTGTAAAACATTTTTTTATTAAACGATATATATTTGAAAAATAGAATGAGTATATAACAATTAGTATTTAAAAAACTTAATTAAGTATATATTGAATTTAGTAATTAAAAACATTCATATATACCCCGAATTACATGTTGACAAACCGGTCAGGATCTCTTTTTCCGTAATTTTATCGAAACCATTTTCACATCTTTTTGTACATGCATTCTAATGGGTCTGCAAAAGAATCAATGTATTCATTAGCAAAAAAAAAGAATCAATGTCTTTTTCTTTTTTTTTTGTCAAAGATCAATGTCTTTTTCCATAGAAAATTAGGTTCATCTAGGTGGAACAAAGTTGTAAGATTTTTTTTATTCTAGTTTTATTGTATTAATGTTTTGTTTTCTTTTTCTTTTACAGCTTTGGGTTTATTTTGGGGTGGTCCATAAGGTTATGCAGTGGCATCTTTGTGCTTAGGTTCTGAATGGAATAACGTTTAAAAGACGTTCCATACGTAAAATGGGAGCCACTCATATATATTCTCTATCAACAAATTTTTAAAATGTACTATATTTTTAAATTAAAATAATAATAAGAGCACATGATCCGTGAGTGGATCAATTTCTTAACAAATTACAAATAAAAATAAGGATATGTTCTTTATAGTTTATACACCTCCATTTGGAGTGGAACTTGTGATTCGTTTTTTTTTTCTTTTTTTAGTTTTAGAAAATCTGAAAAAAATAATTGTTATAATTATCAAAATCTGATTCGTTAATTGGATCTTCTTCGATAGTTATCTCGTCTAATGCGATTATTACTTGAGATAACCGAACTACCTAAAATTACAATTATAAATTGATTATGTTTATATCAAAATATGCGAAATATCCAAAAATCCTTAGTTATATATATAAATTTTTTTAAAAA
>PKML01053504.1:77797-88475 GCA_002933935.1 Eutrema yunnanense
GGCACATCTTCTTCCATGCCATCCAATGCATTCCTTTCTGTTGACCGTCTGAGCTCCAACAGAACCGCGCTGCCGCCCTGGTTATCTTTGCGATAATAGCCTTAGGTAACCGAAAACATGACATGACGAAAGTCGGCATTGCCGTGGCTACCGATTTAAGTAGAACCTCTTTACCTCCTTTAGTCAGGAGTCTGGATGTCCACCCGTTGACTCTATCATTGTGTCTTTCGACAACAAAATTGAAAATTTTACTCTTTGCCCCTCCGAGACTTTCCGGCAGACCCAGATAAGTACCCATCCCTCCCATATTTTGGATTCCTAGCAATAGTTTTATCTCGTCTTGTACCGCTTCTGGAACCGTGTGTCCGAAATTTAAAGAAGATTTTAAAAAATTAATTTATTGCCCTGAGACCAATTCGTATTGCTTAAGTATATGTAATATAAAAAGGAGGTGATTTATTGATTAGAATTAACTATTTAGTATGGAGGAAGCAACATGGGCAAATTGCCAAATTGGTTTCATAATGGGCCCACATGTCTACCTGACCGTTTTGGACTTTCTGAGTTAGTGTCGAATGCTTTGGGCCCAAAATAGGACCCACACAAGACAGGACAATTTTTTTTTTTTGAAATCGTCCACGTAGATATTACGACGTGGAGATCTAACCACGTGGACGGTCAGGATCTGTTGTTACTTCGTTTTGTCGAAGCTTTTATATGGTAACTACAGTTGGGCCTTAGGGCTGTCCAATTAAGATATTAGCCCATTAATTAGTGTAGGCCCAATGCTGAAGAAATCTAGCATCTCTCCGATCGCCGACGACGATTTGTGATGGTCGTCTAGAATCAACCTCCGAAGTCGCCGGAATCGTATCAAGGAGCACCTATCACCTCCGGCGATAATCTGATTGCGGGTAAGTCGATTTGATTTTGTGGTTGATTTAATCCTTATTTTCCTGTTTACAAGTTGCAGAGATTGCTTCAGAAGACGAAGCTGATCGTATTAGAGTATTGTATTAGTATATTGTCCACTCCTTATTATCTCCCACTCTTGTCTCCTCCCTAGTGCTCTCTACGCTCCTCCACC
Source organism: Eutrema yunnanense (assembly GCA_002933935.1). Classification (NCBI taxonomy): domain Eukaryota; kingdom Viridiplantae; phylum Streptophyta; class Magnoliopsida; order Brassicales; family Brassicaceae; genus Eutrema; species Eutrema yunnanense. The sequence goes on from PKML01053504.1 coordinate 78,885, forward strand.
TCTCCACCTTCTCTTGTCTTCTTATTGTTCTATATATTGTACCCATCACTCATGTACTCTCCAACTCAATCATCTATAATATTATCTCTCCTTCAATATCTAATAGATCGAATTGAATTGATTCTTCATTCAGGGTTACTTGTGGTTATTGGAGGCATCGCTCGTAGGATGCTTGACTTACGCGATAGAGAATGCTCTTTGCTCTTCTGTCTTATCGTCTTCATAATTGCTGTGCCTTGTTACAGCCACGAGACCCTGTTAGTGTCATTAAAAAACCTCAGATTAGCCCCAAAAATGTTCAATGTCCTTATAGGTGGTATAATAGAAAATGATGTTGTCAAGTGCTATTTTCTAGAAAAACTTTATATGCTGGGGAGGAGCTATGGAAGGAGACACTGCCATTGCAATCGGGATCTCGAGTTTACAAATTAGAAGGGCTTAAATCAAATTCTTGGTATGAAGTCAAGATATCGTACCCAGCCTCTGTATGTCAAATTTGTTATTATTGTTGTTCTTGTTGGACCAAAACTTAATAAAGCCCATTGGCTTATTAAGTTGTGTTAAATGTGAAAAGAAATAGTACATGGCTAAGTAAATAAAAATTGCAAATTCCCACATCGGAAAGCAATGAGAAAAACCTCTAATATAAATAAGGGAACCAAGGGACTCCACGCGTGCGCCGCCGCCGCCGGACCGGACCGGGCTCAGGTCTCGGGTCTTGGTGAATGTGGCCCAAGGGCCACAAAAAGATGTTCTTTTTGGGCCACGTTTCGGTTAACGTTTTTGGCCCAGAAACGAATCAATCTTGGCTCAGATTCGAAATTAAATGGGTCAAAGATTTTCTCCGCAAATCTCGCCCTATTAATTCGCACGAATCTCGCCCACCATTACTCCGCGAGATCTGATTGGTCAAAGAGCCATAAACGCAGCCTTTAATGCGTTGGCCTCCTCTCCAATTCTTCTGAGACTATAAAAAGAGAGCATCCCCTTCTCATTTCACTCACTCACTCACAACTCACTTCTCACAGAGAAGAAACACAAAAGCTCCTCAATCCCTCTCGTCTTTTCTTCTTTTTCAGAGTAAGTCCGAGAGTATAGCGTAGAACAATAAGTTCGTACATTCTATGATCGGGTGATGCGATCATAGTCTCCAAGTGGTTGTATCCTGGGATTCATTATCTCACAAAACCGCCACACTGCGGGAGATATTTTGAATTAAGGAAAGAGATCATCTCGACTCCACTTCGTCGTTCTTCTTCTTAATCGTATTTTTGTGTTATTTCTTCGCATTATTATTCGTAATTTATGTATTCGATATTTTGCTCATACAGTATTAATTCAAAATATCCGCTTCTTGCCTATAGCATGAATCGGATACAAAATTACGAATTTTTTTTTCTTCCACGATTTTGTAAATTTTTTTTTACAATAATATCGTAAACATGGAACGTTTTCTAGCGAATTCCATGATATAAAGAAAAAAAAAACGATTTCCGCGAAGGCCATTAGGCAAGTTTCGCGAAACGTTTTTCGAAGAGATCGATAACATCTATAAACAATTTCCGTGAAGGCCTTTTAGGCGAGTTTCACGAAACGTTTTTTCGAAAAAAGATCATCAAGATCTACAAACAATTTCCGCGAAGACCTCTGGGCGAGTTTCGCGAAACGTTTTCGATAAGATCAAAACGATCTCAAACGATTTACGGGAACGTTTAATAACAACTTCCCTAAACGTTTAAAAGTGATTTTCGGAACGCTTTATAGCGATATCCGCAAACGCTTATTTCGAGTTTTGAGAGGAAAAAAAAAAATCTTAAAACTCAAAAAGCAAATTTATGAGTCATGAGTTAATTTGCAATTAAGTGCAAATTCAATTGTGTTTGATTTTGTAACTTACAAAAATCATAAATCACTTTGAAATTGTCTTAATGCGAATAAATTCTCAAATCTCCATTTATTACTCAATGTTGAATACATTGGAGTGTTGGGAGATAATCAAGTAAAACCTCAAAACTCAAAAGCGCTTCTGGGAACGTTTTATAGCGATCTCCACAGAACGCTTCATTAAGCGACTTATTGCTTTAATCGTTAGTTCTCAATCTGTTATAATAAGAATCTGACTTCAGTTTTCTTCTTTTTCAGAAAAAAAAAATGTCGAACAACGTTGATAAGTCAAACAACGGATCAAATGATGAATCGAGTGAGTCGACGCCCCAACAAGTTGGAACTGGTCTGCCACTCGAGTCTCTGCCAACGACTTTACCATCGGTGCCAAGCGCTGTAAGTGCTGGACTCACACCGGAAAAGTTTGATGGTTCCAACTTCAAACGGTGGCAGAAAAGAATGCACTTCATTCTGTGCACGTTGAACCTTGATAGGTACCTCGCGGAGGAGAAACCAGTGTTTCCTTCTGAAAATACCGACAAACGTGCTTTCGCAAGTGTTGAAGCATGGAAACACGGGGATTTCCTGTGCAAAGGCTACATACAAAGCCGTCTGGGCGACCAACTGTAAAACGTTTACAGTAAGGTCAAATCTTCTAAGGAAATCTGGGATGCCTTGGAAAAGAAGTACAAATCGTTCAATGTATCCTCTGGGAGATTTGCTGCGGCAAAGTTTCAGAGATACAAGATGGTGGACTCAAAGCCCATCATGGAACAAGTGCATGAACTTCAAATGATCTGTCAAGAGATAACAGAGGAAGGAATGAAGATCTGTCAAACTTTCACAGTGAATTGCTTCGTCGACAAGCTTCCCCCTGGCTGGATAGACTTCAAAAACTATCTGGATCACAAGCAAAAGTCTCTGACCTTGGCAAATCTGATATCCAGGCTGCAAAATGAGTCCTTGAAGCGCGATGGAAAATCCGCGCCGGCTGCCAAACCTGAGCCATTCCGCTCCCACAATGCTAACGTGGCTGAGTACATGAACAGAGGTAAAGGCAAAGCCAACGGGAAATTTGTTCCCAAGAAAGGTGGACACAACAAGTTTGCCCCTTCATCATCCACTGCCTTTAAGAGGGAAGCTCCCACGAAAAACTTCGTTGGGCACTGCACCTACTGCAACAAAAAGGGGCACAGAGCTGCAGAATGCCGCAGCAAGCTGAGAGATTCCAAAGCTCAAGCTAACCTCACTGAAGCTGACCTCTGTGCGATGGTCACAAAAGTGAACATGGCTGAGGGGAATCCCAAGACGTGGTGGTATGACACTGGTGCAACCACTCACATCTGTATTGACAGAGACCAGTTCTCCACCTACAAAAAGAGCAAGAACGATGCTCGCTTGCTAATGGGGAATGTGTCTCAATCCAAGATTGAAGGCATTGGCAACGTGGTCTTGAAGATGACTTCAGGCAAGGAAATCACCTTGACCAACGTGAAACATGTGCCAGACATGAGGAAGAACCTGATCTCTGGAACCATGATGGATAAGCATGGTTTTGGAATAAGCTTTGAGGCTAACCAGCTGATTTGGGGTTTTGTTAAGGAGGATCTGATCAAAATGTGTGTAATGACAGTCCTCAAAAATAATGTAACCCCTTCCAGTTCAATTAATAAGAATGCATCTTCTTACTTGGTTGAGTCCTTCGATATTTGGCATGAACGGTTAGGACATGTGAATTATAAATCTATCCAAATATTGATTAATTTGAATCTAATCCCGAAATGCAAAATAAGCAAAAATAAATGTGAGACATGCGTACAAGCAAAACTCACGAAAACTTCATCACCTCGTGTCGAACGAACAACTGAACCTCTAGGTTTAATACACACAGATTTGTGCGACTTAAAAATCGTTCAAACTAGAGGAGGTAAAAAGTATTTTGTAACCTTCATAGATGATTGCACAAAATACTGTTACGTATACTTATTACGTAGTAAAGATGAAGTCTTGGAAAAATTCAAAGACTATAAAATCGAAGTTGAAAATCAACTCGGAAAAACTATTAAAATAGTTAGAAGTGATAGAGGAGGTGAATATGATGGACCTTTCAATGCTTTCTGTCAAGAAAAAGGCATTATACATCAGACCACTGCTCCGTACTCACCAGAATCTAACGGAGTTGCGGAACGAAAAAACCAAACTCTGAAAGAAATGATGAATGCAATGTTGCAGGAATCTGGGCTACCCCGGAATCTGTGGGGGGAAGCGCTTCCCGCCACAAACTATATCCTCAACAAAATACCGCACAAAGTAACTGGCAACACGCCATACGAACTCTGGAAAGGTAACGTACCTTCGTACAAATACCTGAAAGTGTGGGGGTGCCTAGCAAAAGTCGCAGTACCACCTCCTAAAAAGGTCTCAATTGGACCTAAAACCGTTGATTGTATCTTCATTGGATATGCACACAATAGTAGTGCTTACCGGTTTCTGGTTCACAAATCAGACATACCGGATATCCATGTAAATACAATAATGGAATCAAGGAACGCGTCTTTCTTTGAACATATCTTTCCGTGCAAGGATAAACAAAATCTAAAACGCACTCGGGAAGAGAAAAACGCTTACCTCTACAAATGAGGCTAGCACTTCTGGCATTTCAGTAAACGAAACAGACGAAGAAAATGAACCTAGACGAAGCAAAAGAGCCCGTAAGGAAAAATCATTCGGTCCTGACTTCATGATGGTCTTTCTCACAGAGAACGAACCAAGAACATTTACTGAAGCTATGACTACACCTGACATAACTGATTTACCTGAAGGGTTTAAACCACTAGGGTGTAAATGGATATTCAAAACAAAATTGAAGAATGATGGCGCAATTGATAAGTACAAGGCCAGATTTGTGGTGCAAGGATTCCGACAAAAAGAAGGTCATGATTTCTTTGACATCTATTCTCCAGTAACGAGGATAACTTCAATTCGAATGCTTATAGGCATTGCAGCCTTAAGAAATTTGGAAATCTATCAAATGGATGTTAAAACTGTTTTTCTAAACGGTGAATTAGAAGAGGAGATATATATGAAACAACCCGAAGGATTTGTAGTCCCGGGACAAGAACACAAAGTCTGTAGACTTGTGAAGTCATTATACGGACTTAAACAAGCTCCAAAACAATGGCATGAAAAATTTGACAACACAATGATGTCAAATGGCTTCAGCATCAACGAATGTGATAAATGCATCTACATAAAAACTACTCCTAGTGGGTATATATTACTATACTTGTACGTAGATGACATGTTAATTATTGGCAGCAATAATGACATTATCCAACAAACTAAGAAAATGCTTAGTGGAAAGTTTGACGTGAAAGACATGGGTCTTGCAGATGTCATTCTCGGGATTAAAATCACAAGAACTTCCGACGGAATCACTCTGTCTCAAGCTCACTATGCTGAAAAGATCCTTGAACGGTTTAAGAGCTATTCAAATGGGACTGCAAAAACTCCAGTTGACTCTCAACTTCACTTGACTAAAAATTCAGGTGAAGCTGTGTCACAAGTAGAGTATGCACGGGTAATTGGTAGTCTTATGTACTTAACCAACTGTACTAGACCCGATCTAGCACATGCAGTAAACGTACTAAGTCGCTACACAAGTAATCCATGTCACAAACACTGGAAAGCCATAACTAGAGTACTAAACTACGTACGATACACTAAAAGTTATGGGCTGCACTATGGAAAAGAACCCGCAGTTTTGGAAGGATACAGTGACGCAAACTGGATATCAGATTCCAAAAACTCAAAATCCACAAGTGGATATGTCTTCATCCTTGGAGGTGCAGCAGTATCATGGAAATCTTCCAAACAAACTCTACTGGCAAGATCAACCATGGAGTCGGAATTCATTGCTCTAGACAAAGCAGCAGAAGAAGCAGAATGGCTTCAAAATTTCCTGGAAGATATTCCAATGTGGGAGAAACCAGTTCCGGTATTACGTGTACACTGTGATAGCCAATCGGCTATCGCCCGGGCACTGAATAATCTCTATAATGGTAAATCACGTCATATAAGAAGACGACATAAAACCATTAGAAGCTTGATCACAACTGGCGTAATCACCATAGATTATGTCAAATCGGCTGAAAACCTAGCGGATCCATTTACTAAAGGTTTAGCACGTGATCAAGTTGAAAAATCATCAACGGGAATGGGTTTAAAGCCTATTACTTAAAGATAATGTCTGATGGAAACCCCACCTACGAGACTGGGGATCCCAAGATGTAAGGTTCAAAGGGACAACTAAATCAAACAAAATCCAATACAAGCACTGAAAGACTTCTCGTCTCTACTCAATTCCCAAGATGATAAACAGTGCTTACATACATCTAATTAATGTATGTATAAAAGGATACGCATATCGTTTAATGATAAGACCATAGCTCTGATATATCAGTGGAGTATTACATATACTTCTTAAAACAAAGACTACTGGCAAATCACCTAGTGAGTGTGAAATGAGACCGTTTCTAGGAGAATCTAAAAGGCTATATTCTCCAAGTTCACTCATGATCAAACCAGGCAAAGTTCAAGGCCAAAATGAACGCAATAGAAAACTTAGTCTACGAGAAAATGACATTGGGTTTTACCTGTTGTCTCGGTCTACATAAAAATCCGGGTGGTTCAAGACATCATGTTCACCTCCTGGAGAAGTAAACCCGACAGATATTAACAATGAAGTGGTTCAAGGCTGAAACATGCTACCATCTCACACACAATGATTTTTCGCCTATACTCTCGAAAGTCTGTCTAGTCTAGTCAAGTTTAGTCAAGTCTAGTTTATCGAGCCAGTCCAGTCTGCATGCATTTAGAGTAATTTCTATTCATGTGGGGGATTGTTGGACCAAAACTTAATAAAGCCCATTGGCTTATTAAGTTGTGTTAAATGTGAAAAGAAATAGCTCATGGCTAAGTAAATAAAAATTGCAAATTCCCACATCGGAAAGCAATGAGAAAAACTTCTAATATAAATAAGAGGAAACATGAGTCTAAGTTCAAAAAACTTAGAGGGAACCAAGGGACTCCACGCGCGCGCCGCCGCCGCCGGACCGGACTGGGCTCGGGTCTTGTAGATGTTCTTTTTGGGCCGCGTTTTGGTTAATGTTTTTGTCCCAAAAACGAATCAATCTTGGCTCAAATTCGAAATTAAATGGGTCAAAGATTTTCTCCGCAAATCTCGCCCTATTAATTCGCACGAATCTCGCCCACCATTACTCCGCGAGATCTGATTGGTCAAATAGCCATAAACGCAGCCTTTAATGCGTTGGCCTCCTCTCCAAGTCTTCTGAGACTATAAAAAGAGAGTCTCCCCTTCTCATTTCACTCACTCACTCACAACTCACTTCTCACAGAGAAAAAACACAAAAGCTCTTCAATCCCTCTCGTCTTTTCTTCTTTTTCAGAGTAAGTCCGAGAGTATAGCGTAGAACAATAAGTTCGTACATTCTATGATCGGATGATGCGATCATAGTCTCCAAGTAGTTGTATCATGGGATTCATTATCTCACAAAACCGCCACACTGCGGAAGATATTTTGAATTAAGGAAAGAGATCATCTCGACTCCACTTCGTCGTTCTTCTTCTTAATCGTATTTTTGTGTTATTTTTTCGCATTATTATTCGTAATTTATGTATTCGATATTTTGCTCATACAGTTCTTGCTTTTGGGAACTTTTGCTTCCAAGTTTATTTGTGCTTGTTGAAAATCTGATCTTTTTGTTTCGGTTACAGATTCCGGCTCTATTCTCGCTGCAATTGTTCAGGAACGGTGAAATGGGTTTGAAGCTAAACCGTATGAGGAGATTACTAAACACTGAGAAATTGATCTTCAAATCCGAAAGTCTTGAAGATGTTAATAACAAGGTATCTGCAATTATGTTTCAATCAGTTCCTACAACTTATGAAAGAAGCACGACACCAAGTCCTTGAGTCCTCTTTTTTTATAAATCTGATTTAGGACGGATTGTATGTTTTGGTGACGGTGGAACCTGAAGGAATCGTGGCTATACCAAATTTCAAAGAGAGGTCGTTCATCATTTACAACATAGGCAAGCTTTCTCTTACTTACACTCTCATCAATCTTCTTCTTTTCACAACATAAAACTTGTTAGTGAGTAAAGTGCTTCTTCTAAAGTCTGAAACTCTCATGATGACAGTTTGTGAAGAACAGATCTTAGGCATCGCTTACTCATGCTGGTCAGTGGTGGTTTTAGTAGTATTGTGTCTCGTGGTCGCGCTGATTCTTCCTCGGTACTTTCTCCCATCTTATCTTCTGATCAAAGATGAAAATCGTGACCGTTGAAGGCCCCCTGCCAAGTTGATATCATGAGGAATCATATGGTTAATACACAGATGGTCTCTCTCTCTCTCTCTCTCTCTCTCTCTCTCTCTCTCTCACGTCTCTGTTTTGTTACTCTGCTAGCTTCTTGATGTTTGTTTATCTAATTCGTTTTGTATTCAGGTATATTAGATCAGTTTGGATGAGTTATAATTCCTGGAAATTTGACTCTTTGGATAATTCTACATGTTTTTTTGGGGGGAGTAATTTCACGTAATTCTGTTTCTAGAACTTGACACAGACATAAATTACAAGAAACATTGTCTAGACAATATGTATGTCTCAGATACTCTTATCTTACGACAACTAGATGCCAACACAGGGTCAAAGGATTTAAAAATCTAAGGCTACACTTTTAAGATAACGTCTAATTAAAATCAGGACATATATAATATATAGTAGCTTTTGCCTGGCATATTATAGATTCGCATCGGATGCCATGTGTTTAGCAATAGTTGGAATTCAAGTAATTAAAGGTAACTGGAATTTACTCTAACAAATGCATATGAATATGATGCTTATTTCTTGATTTATTATTTCCTGTAAAAAGAAAGCTTCTTTTCATTTTTTTTGTTTGTTGATACAATTTTCCGTAAAGTCTCAAGTTTAGTTTGATTAAATCAAATTAAGTACCGTAATCATTGCGTTGGATAGAAAGAAAAAAATTGGCCATGCCATTCAAATTTTGTCATATTTTTCATGCAAGGGTGAACACTTTCAATTACATCAAAAACGAAAGTAGAAAAACTTGTTAAATAAAAAAGCTCGGGCATGTGGGCCTACGTTAAGACATGAGATCCATCTCTATAATATTATTTAAGAAGACATTTTTAAAAATGAACTTTGTTTTGTAAGTTATTACATGAAATGCCATTACAAATAATAAAAACTATTTAAAATAGGAAATGATATAATAGTTTTTTAAAATTATTGATTNATTACATGAAATGCCATTACAAATAACAAAAACTAATTAAAATAGGAAATGATATAATAGTTTTTTAAAATTATTGATTAGAATATGGAAAGTATATATTTTGCATTAAATAGGTTATTATTATTTAATTTCTTAATTATTTTTAAGACTATATATCTCTATAATATTATTTAAGAAGACATTTTTAAAAATGAACTTTGTTTTGTAAGTTATTACATGAAATGCCATTACAGATAATAAAAACTAATTAAAATAGGAAATGATATAATAGTTTTTTAAAATTATTGATTAGAATATGGAAAGTATATATTTTGCATTAAATAGGTTATTATTATTTAATTTCTTAATTATTTTTAAGACTATATAT
>PKML01053578.1:0-28668 GCA_002933935.1 Eutrema yunnanense
ACCGCCTTAACCGTCCCAAGGGCCTCCCCAATGGTTCTGAAAGTTGGGTCTGCCCAAAAATGGATAGGCAGACCTAGTACACGAATCCAAAACATGTTGGCCGAGGGATAATGACGATCCACTACCGGTTCCCAACGGACCAAAGATAACATCCAGTAATCAAAATGGAAGGGTTCCATTTTCATTACCTCCGTTATGTCCTCTTCCTTGTCGAAATCAAATTGAAACCGTCCAAGCCCCAAGTCTGCACCAGCCACACGTTCCTCTACATTCCAGATGTGTGGCAGCATGAACAACAAGGACTTCATGTCCTGCATCTGGGGATTAATACATCTGCCGATCAGAGTCCGAGTAACCCGCAATGAGGCTGGAGTTGTCGAATTTTGGGACCACTATCTTCATCCGCTTCACGTTGAAGGGTCCCTTGTTCCCGGAATCGGACTTGCTCAAGAGATTGGTCTGCGTCATTTCTTGGTACTTAACCTCCCAGAGCAGTTTAATCGAGATTATATAAAGGAATTTACGAGATTGACTGTGTCTCCAACGCTTGTCATGCCGTGTCTCTTTATACTCATCAGATGGATCCCGTACCAGCCCCATAATTGGTTGATTCACCTTGATCCCCTGATTGACCTGATTACTGATCTCTCTCCGTATTGAAAGGCCATTCCATATTTGGTCCCATAAATCTGGTGATATCTTCGTGATGACAGCGAGCTCAACCTTGCAAAGCCGTAATTTATTCAAGTTTTGAATCGCTATCATGTGTGAAGGATTCCCGTAGGATGTAATGCCAGATCTCCGGGATTTCAGAACCGCTGTATTTTCCTTTCTCAAATCCACGAGATTGCCCCTTCTCCAAATCCCAATCCGCGATCCTCATTTCGATCTTAGGTTCCTTTTTGATCTTCGCAAGTAAAGAATGTGATTTGCCACACATATCCTTCCTAAAACCCAGAGGATGTAATCAATGATATCCAGATTTCCGACAGTGAGGATCCCGTGTAAAACCGATTTCCATCCCCTAGATCCCGATTTAACACTCTTTGATTTTCGGATTTGCTCTCTGAGCAGATCCCCGACATTGACTCCCCTGCTATCTCGAACCCAAAACTGACCGGGAAGGAACCGTGATGTAACCGGTAGTGCCGGAACACCGCTGAATGGGTCAAAGCCCATTTCTCGTCAGATCGCCATAGTCGTCGCCCTCTTGATACGTTACTTTGATATTTTTGATCGGTACTTCAAAATTAAATCCAAGCTTGTGGTCGTTGTTGTAGGTTGTTGGGTCTGGTGGAGGATATGGGTACCTGTAAACATTTATAGGTTTAGAAAATTAGTAAACATGCTAATTGAATAGGATAAGGGTACCTATATGTATTTGAAACGCATAATCTTACCGAATCAGAAAACTATATAGTTCTGGAAAAGAGGCATAATCTTCAAATTCAATGTTTGAGAGGCCTTCTTCTGCTTTAAGCCACGAATTATCTACAACAAAAAAAAAGATTTAAGCCATGAATTCAAAATTTGGTTGTTAGTATTTCACTACGATATATATCATTATAGACAATGACTTAAAATCGTAGTGATACAAATCAGGGCTCCTTCACAACTCACTTCCTAATGTTTCGACCCGGAAACATCCTAAAATGCAGAAGATGTGCCAATCATTCGCGTTTGTAAAACGTGAAGATAGTTGCTCGGCCAGTTCTCCATGAGCCAAACACTCTAACCCTTTAAACCTGTCACAAAACAAAACATTTACTAACAAAACACGATAACCCTATAAACATGTCACAAAACAAAAACAAAACAAAACACTTACTCTCTATCTCGGATGGTAAACTGAACGGTTGTCTTCATCCGTGGATTACCAACCCACGTGATTACTCCTAAAACATCTATAAAACAAAACAAAACACCAGTTTTACGGAGTTTTACCAAAACCCACCGATCCAATATATAGTTTTACAGAACAAAACACCAGTTTTACATAGGTTTAAAACACAAACGGTTAAGATGCAATCAAAGTTACTCATACCTATAGGATACCGTTCTGAAACTTCTTGCCGAATGATGTCAATGATGGGGGTGAAAACCAAAAAATGATTTTGGTTTGGATAGTCTTTGAGCAAACTAAAGGTTGTCTTTCCAACGAAATCTATTTCATAGGAGTTTCGATTTGTTCGCATAATAATTTGACCCCACGAGACTGTAAAATGCTTGAGATTGAACCAATACCGCTCAAAGTTCTTCACCCACGAGAACAAACGAAATGATTCACCACTAACATTCGCTTGTATTCTTGTTCCCTGAAGATAACAAAAACAGTGGTGTCTATCCTATGAGATCTCATATCCTATCCTTGTTCCTTGATAGAGAAATTTAGAAGAGAAAATGATATATATATCTTACCTCTTCATCACAAAAAGAAGCATGTTCATATTTGGGCCAGACCCCCAATCTCTTATCCACACACGCAGGATCTTCACCGTGAGGTTCCAATCCTGTTTATCCTTTTTCTTTCTGATTAACTCCGATATCATGTTGACCGCCGCTCTTGCCATCTCTTAACTTTTTAAAAAAAAAAGAGAAGAAGAGAAAAAGAGAAAAATGTGATCGCTCACTAGTTCTTTTTTTGTTTGCAGAAGAGGGAAGAGGAAGAGTTGGGAGAGAGAGCGATATACTGTTGAGATGTAAGAGTTGGAAGAGGAAGAGTTGCGAAATACAGATGAAGACGTCATTATGAGATGAGACAGTTTCGAGTTTCGAGTCTCTTCGAGTTTCCCATTATCATCATTTATTAGAAAAAAATATTTTGTTTAGATTTGATTTGAAGTTGTAGTTAATATATAACTATTAATATGACTTGACAGTTATCTTGGTGCAAGTTATCATTTTGGCGCCAAAAAATTGCACTTAGTTTTACCAAAGATGGTAGTTTTACAAAAGTTCCAAATAGTTTTACTTTGGCTGGTTTCAATTTATTTAGTTTTATCCACTCGTAAACTTTGATTTTTTAGTTCTACAGTTGATTTTCCCCCATTAATATGTTTTAATTCTACATTTTTGCAACTTTACGCCAATTATTCTGTCGAGTAATTTTGAATTACGCCAATTACGTCAATAAATAGTTTTACAAAACAAAACACCAGTTTTACTTTGCTTTAAAATACTACGATACATTCAAACAGGACTACAAAATACATTTGTTACCTCTTTATAAACCTAATCGACCATAACACCCAATGCGCATACCATATCAAATCCAATTCAATCCCTCAAATCCAAAATCCAAAACACAGAACTTGAAGAACAAACCTCGATGCTGCAACAGAGGAGAGAACGAAGAAACGGCGGCGATGGAGAGCTCCGCGGCCGAGGAAACGGCGGCGAGAGGGCTCACTCCGGCGGTGATGGAGATCGAGCTCGATGGAGGAGGAGCCGACGAGGAGGAGAGCGTGAGATCGTTTATGTTTTTTTTCTGTTTTTCTTTTTTTTTTAAATTCAAACCAAGGGAAAATTTGGAAGGACACATTTGTTTAATGAAATGAGGGATATGAAGATGAAAGGGAGATATAGGAGACTTCAAAATCTGTTTTAGGGAGTTTTGAGAAGATGGCTCCTGTTTTGGTGTGATGCACAAGCTCTCAAGATGATATTTATTTTCTATGTCAAGATGAGTTTACTTTCCGTTATCCTAAAACTCATTTTGTTGTTGGAAGTTTGTTGATTTCGTTGATGTAAATAGCATTTTGATTAACCCAATCGATGATTGGTGGTTCTATTGTATTAATGAAGGTTATATACACAAGAGAATACAATGTGGCCGTTAGAGGCTATTAATAAGTTGCGTAATCTGTGAAAGAGAATCATAAGAGAATATATGATTTCATATTCTAATACCCTTCCACAGTCGGATACATGGAGATCTGGAACGTGAAGACTGGATTTGAACTCCTTGAATAATGCAATTGGGAGTCCTTTTGTTAAGATATCGGCGTATTGATGTGAAGAGGGAACATGGAGGACACGAACTTGGCCGAGAGCAACACGTTCTCTAACAAACAAAATATCTAGCTCCACATCGATTTTTAAGTAGAGAATTGGATCGGAGGTCATTTGAAATCGGACCTCTGATGTAGCGAATGATACGTTTCAAGGCCTTGAAATGTGGCTCGCGAGGGTCATGCATATATAGGCAGATTTGTTGAACGACGTATGCAATATCCGGACGAGTGAATGTGAGGTACTGAAGTGCTCCAGCGAGACTTCGATACAACAGGTGGACCATAGTCAGCGTGGAGTTTGGCGGATGTATCAACAGGAGTGGCCAAGAAAATAGTGAGTAATCCAAGATTTGTCATTGAAAATTCAGATTTGAGAGAGGAGAGAATCGACATGCGAAGTTCTTGTGAGGAGGCTATGAGTATTATATCATCAACATAAAGAAGAAGGTAAGTGAGTTCTTTTCCGCGTTGTAGAACGAACAAAGAGGCGTCGCTTTTACAGTGCGTGAAACCCATTTTTGTAGCGTGTTGCGCGAAGCGTTGGAACCACGCCTGAGGTGATGACATAAATCTATGATGAATTTGACCGGTGTGCATCTACGCTATTCCTAATAACAGCTCTTTCGTGATTTAGTTTTAGATTAGGCGGTAGCTAGAGTACATGTGATGCGAAGATCCCCAAAGGAATTTGAACTATAGAGACTCTATTGGATGAAATATACTAGCTTTATTTTACTTGGACTTAACATGACTTAATTTTCTCATTAAAGGTGTTAGACCAGGGAAACGAATCATACATTCAAGACTTCTTATCCTTTTTACCACTCTCTGCTGATCATGAATGGCCAGCTCATTTTTAGTTGGTTCCACACTTTACCTTACCTCTTTCAAACCTCATGCACTCTTGTTCTCATTGTCTTATGTGCATATATGTGCAAAAACATCGTAGAGGAAGGAACAACACAATTTTCAGTCACTGAAGATTCAAGATTGGAAACAAACTTGGTGGAGGCAATTTCAACAAGTCAAAAGCATGGTCTTCCCGCAGAACTCACGAACTCAAAGGTATAAATTTGTGCTTATTAAGACTCTCTATCACAGAGGCATTTCCCCTTTCAAAAAAAAACGTGAAACAGAGAAAGGAGATTAAATAAATAAAAAAGCCTATAAGAGTCTTATTGGCTAAACATGAGTTCCAAAGAAGCGACGAATCGATCTAGAGAGAAGTGGAGCCTTCCTTAGTGATTCTCGGAGAAAAATCGAAGTCTGGGGGAATGGCAAAAAAATTATGTTACCGAAGTAGAGTATTGTGCAGCAACCTTGTGCAAGGAGAAGTGACTGGAAACTGTGGTTATCAACAATTTTGTTCTCTCTTGCGGCTTTGCATAATATCTTGAATCCTCCGACGGAAACGGTAACCCTAAACACTTTAACCTCACCACTTAAATAGCCTTTAATACCGAGTGCCGTCTACCCTGAATGACAAGTTTAATGAGAAGCTCACGCAATACTTTAATGAATGTAGAGAGCTAGTTTAGATTTTAGATGGTTTAGATTTTGCATGACGGAAACCGTGGACTAGTGGCGCATGGACTTTGGTGAGAATTTTCTAGACTGAGTTCTGATTGATGTAGTTCGATGGTTATGGTTTAGAAGGACGGTCTCTGAGATTTTGAGTTCCCGCGATTTTTCAATTATCTTTCCAACTCTTGATTTATGTTTTGTTTCAGGACAAACAAATATCTAAGTCTGGGGGAGTTAATATAACTGTGTTTTACCCATTTTACCTTTCGTTTTTGAGCACTTTCATAAGTGTTCCACTCGATTTTCAAGCATTTTATTATGATTTTAGCATATTTGTAGTGTCAAGACTCTTTTCAGGTTATCAAGGCAAAAACATTACAAATTGGAGCAAAATTTTGATTTTGGACAGATTTGGACTGTCAGAAGTTCGACATTCGATAAAGACCTTCTAACCGTTTGATCAATCCCAAATTTGGACACGAGATATAGTGATCAACCACATTTCATATCCAATTGGTTTGAGGATGATCAACGGTTCAATCTCAAGAACCATTAGGAGTACTGAAGCCCTGCCAAGTTGTCAAATGCAGAAGACCAGCAGCAGAATAAGCATTCCTGGCCGCGACCCAGAGGCTCGTGCCAGCCGCCAGAAGACATCAAGTTGCGGCCAGCTCAATTTCGTCTCGAACCATGCCCGTTTGCAAGCTCACTTCAAATCCAATGCCGTTCTACACAAGAAAAATCCCTAGACGCCTTTTGAAGAGCTCAAGACTTATATATATGTTGTTTTAGGTCTCTTATTCGACACACACCTCATAGATACGAAATTTACCATCAACCTCTTTAGCTTTTGTTCTTTGTTCTTAGTTTAGGTAGATAGGGATTTCTCTTGAACTCTTTTTGTTTCTATTCTGATTTATCGATTGCGCATTCATTAACTTCGATTTTGCTTTGCCTAATTATGTCTGAGTAGTTTCATAGTTGGGTTTAAAAAGGGTTTAATCAAAGAGAATTTCATGATTGATAAGGATAACAAGTATTGAACATAGCTTGATTTCTAGAAGTTCTTTCTTTTAGGTTTATTCTTATTGCATGGAGTTAGCTTCACGAACTAGCTAGTGATCTTAGGATTGATAAAGCCACAAAAGTGCTGAATTTATTAACCGCTTAGGAGAGCAATTACACTAAGCATGGGCATTCGGGTACCCGTTCGGTTCGGTTCGGTTCTTTCGGGTTTCGGATACCCAAATTTTAGAAGTTTAGGACCCATTCGGGTATTTTCTTTTTCGAATCGGGTTCGGTTCCGCCCGGGTTCGTGTCGGGTTTTGGGTATCCTGAATTTATCCCAATTTTCGAAAAAACTAAAAAAATTATTTAATTTAAATAATTTTTGGTTAAATTTTGCAAAAAATATTTATTTTTGACAAATATAACTAAAGATTTTCGAATATTTCGAGTATTTTGGTTATTTCGGTTTATAATTGTTATTTCAAAACTAAAGATACATAATATTTTAGATATATAATTGTATTTCGTATATTTCGGGTACCGTTCGGGTTTCGGTTCGGTTCCGGTTCAGTTCGGGTACTCAAAATATTTTATAAGAGGAACCATCCGGATATTTGTAACTATTCGGTTCGGTTCGGTACCTTCTAATTTGGTTCGGTTCCAGTTCGGTTTATGGCTTCCGGGTATTTTGCTCAGCCCTTTATTACACTATAAGATACGAAAGCATACTTATAGAGCTTTGTGAGCGCATACGAACTCGACCTTATTGCGTGTTTGATCTCGTAGCTACCAACGGAAGCTGTGTAGTTAAGTCGTTAGACATAGGTAGTCGATTCTACGACAGTAGGTCGCCTATACATCCGTGTTCTAGTTTAGGGAACTTTGAGCTAGAATCGATTAGAGCTTTGTTATCTTGTTTAAATCAACATGAATCTTTGTGATACCCCTGGAAGACCCAACGCCTAGTTTGTATAGTTTACATTCGTTTTTACTTTTCGTTTAGCTTGCATACTGAATCGTGACACTCTCGAAATCATCAGTGTCTTAGGCTTCACTTCTAACCTTTTACAGACTTTTGCAGACGGGCGTAGATTCTCTGTGGATCAACCCCTAAGTACTACAGCGTACATCTGTTCACTTGCAGACACCTAAGGTTTATAAATTTAAAACCTGACCACATCAATAGTGGGCCTTGAATTCCCGCTCACAAAGCTATTTTGGTAACATTTTTAAACTTAAATTTTGATTCTAATATATATATATATATAAGGGCAATATATATATATATATTGATGTACTGAAACTATATTTTTAGTAAGAAAAATCGGTATATGGATGTTCACTTCACATTGATATTGCGATATGCGAAGGGTAATAGCAGGAGAATTTACAAATTATAAGGGCAACTCTAACGAGACTGCATATCACCATATTTGGTGTGAAATCAACTCCAACAAGACTGCATATTGGACGGCAAATATGGATTTTTGGTGTTTTATGAACAGTGTCACACCAAATATGGTGTGACACTGTTCATAACACCAAACATTAAAATATATATATATATTTTTTTTATTAAATAATTATGATTAGTTTGTTGTTTATTCATTGATTAAATCTGTAACCAAACAATAAATATACCATTAATATTTTTATACTATTTCACTTTTAATAATATACAATTAAATTATAACACAAATAAAATATTAATTTGCACAAAATATCTAAATTAATACGCAAATTGATTAAAATTTAAAATACATATTAAAATCCAATTAAAAACTGGAAACCTTAAATTACAAAATTAAAAAAAATAAAATAAAATAAATGCAACAAGATAATTTTTAAAAACATAATATTAATTTAAACAATAATCTACTATCTGGGAAAATCATTTCCGCTAAGATAGTTATAGTACTGAGTAAAATCTTGATGGTCACTTGGTGATTTTGGGTCTTCACTTTGAGGTTGTTGTTCTTGAACATGTTCTCCTTGAGCTTGATCTCCTTGAGCTTGATCTCCTTGATAACGAGATGCTCGATATTGAGATCCATGATATTGGCTTTGCGAACCTTCTCCGTGTTCTTCATATTGGTTTGTTGGTGCTCTTCTTCTCAAAATTATCGCTCTTTCATTTTCAATATACGCACGACACGCTGGATCAGTTATAGAACTCAAATCCGCGAATAATATTTTATGCTCTTGTTTCATTCTTTGTACCTCGACCTTCTGTCTTTGAATTTCATTTCTTTCAGAAGTACCTTTAGCAATAGCTTTGAGAAGCTCATCATTTTGCTCCATCATTTGTTTAAATTGTTCATCAGATTGTTGTTTTCTCTTTGCTTTTTTCATACCCATAGGTCTTCGAGATAAATTAAAAGTGGCTTCTAAACTACTTGTATTTAGATCGAATAAACTCATACCAGGG
The DNA here is from genome assembly GCA_002933935.1 of Eutrema yunnanense. Lineage (NCBI taxonomy): Eukaryota > Viridiplantae > Streptophyta > Magnoliopsida > Brassicales > Brassicaceae > Eutrema > Eutrema yunnanense. The sequence continues at coordinate 8,974 of PKML01053578.1, forward strand.
GATGTCGATGAATCCTCTTGGAATGATGGAGATGACATAACATTACGACCTTCTTCTTGAAATGCAGCGGCTCTATGAGCATGGTGATATATCATGGTTTTTACCCCATTTAAGCCATGATATAAGTCCTTTTTATAGAGTCCTTCTATTGTTTTGTAGTCTTTTAGAGTCTTTTACAGGTCATAGCACATTTGGAGTATTATTGGAAGTATTGGAGCTTTCTGGAGCAGTTTGGAGCAGAAGCAGAAGTTGTGTCGCTGAGAACCTGATTCCACGACAGGCATCGATCGATACCCCCTTGGTATCGATCGATACCCTTCGAGGCTGACACAACATCGCGACTTAATGAAGAGTTGAAGAATTGCAATTTGGTCCAGAAGTTTCTGATAATTACAAGAAGACCCCAGATCGTGTTTTAGGTTATAAATAGGAGTCTTTAGCCACTTGTTTAGGCTATGCCTTTTTAAGCTTTATTTTACTTTGGTTTTGAGCAAGTCTGATTTCCCTTCGTCCGAGATCAGATCTCAAGAACCCTTTGTTATTATTCTATTGATGATTTATTCATACATATTGATTGTTTCATTCTCTATGTCTGAGTAGATCGACCTTAGGTTTAGGGTTTTCTCACAAAGGATTTCTCTGAATGCTAGGTTGATTATCTGTTAGGATTCACCATCTAGATTAGTTCTTCGCTTTAGGTTGTTCTCAAAGCTAATTCTAGGTTGACGAATCTGGAACTTAGATCTTAGGATAATTGATTTGGCACGACAGTGCGATTAATTACCTGATAGAACCTAGGTGAGCAAATTGATTATTCGCAAAGAGATTTGGTTTAATTGATTTGTGAACATATCAAACCTGATTTTAAAGCTGATTTAGACTTTAGGATTCGCAAAGAGATTTGGAATTCCTAGGATTTAGATTTAGATAGTTTTCGCAACGACAGTTGGTTAACTATACTTTAGTGATTTGAGTTCTAGAACTGCGCTTAATCTGAATCCTGTTAGTTAATTTAGCTGCATTCATTGATTTCCTGAGAAAACCCTGGGCCTATATTCTCTCCATTGATTTAAAACTCTTTTAAATTCTGCATTGTTTTTAATTACATCTGTTTCGCCTAGCGTAATTCAGCATCTAGAATCTATTGTGTGTTTCCGTGAGTCCTTGTGTTCGACCCCTAGCTATACTGCGATTACTGCTTTAGTACTGTTAGGGTATTAAATTGAGCATATCACATGGGTATTTGAAAATTTCTCAATACCTTTAAGGATAGGCCATACATGATCGAATTTGAATTCTTTCTTGTATTTGACATCTTGTGTTAATAATATCTTCGCCTGGTTTAACTGATAGGAGTAAAAATGTAAATAAGTTAGCTAGAACAAAAAAATAATAAAGATAGAGCAAGTATAAATAATCAAAGTACACTACTAAAAATTATGCGTATAGCTACGGATTTTTTTTAAAGCTACGGAAAAGCTACGGAAAAGCTACAGAAAAGCTACGGAACAGCTACGGAAAGCCACAAATAGCCACCGATTAGCTACGAAAAATTAGCTACGAAATAGCTACGGCAAAATAGCTACGGATTTTGTCGTAGCTATTTCGTAGCTATAGCGTCGTAGCTAATTTTTTCGTAGCTAATCGGTGGCTATTCGTGGCTTTTCCGTAGCTTTTCCGTAGCTTTTCCGTAGCTATACGCATAATTCTTACCTATTTAACTCAGAGGGTTCCCATGGTGGATCTACTCCGGGTCATATAGTGATCAACCGTGGCCGAGAAAATGCTTCTCGCAATCTCTTCAATGATTACTTTGCTGATAATCCTTTGTTTCCTGAGACGATGTTCCGACGAAGATTCCGGATGAGTCGTCCTTTGTTTCTGCGTATTTATGATGCCATACAAAGATATGACAATTACTTTGTCCAACGAAGAGATGGTGCCGGTAAACTTGGGTTGTCTGGTTTGCAAAAAATAACTGCTGTATTTCGAATGTTGGCGTACGGTTTACCGGCGGATTCCACCAATGAGTATATCAAAATAGGGGAGTCTACAGCTATAGAAAGTTTGAAACAATTTTGTCGTGCTGTTGTCGAGGTGTTTTCCAGCCGCTATCTTCGATCACCTGACGCTAACGATGTTGCACGGGTACTCCACATTGGCGAACGTCGAGGATTTCCAGGTATGTTGGGTAGTTTAGATTGTATGCATTGGAAATGGAAAAACTGCCCAACAACTTGGGGAGGACAATATGCTGGTCGTAGTGGATCGCCTACTATTATTCTAGAGGCCGTAGCCGATTATGATCTTTGGATTTGGCATGCATAGTTTGGTCTACCAGGGTCTAACAATGACATAAATGTGCTAGAGGCGTCTCCTCTTTTTGCTAATCTAGCTGAAAGAACTGCTCCACCCGCTAATTATGTTATTAATGGGAAAACATATAATATGGGTTATTATCTAGCGAATATGGGTTAATATGGGAAAACATATAATATGGTCCCAAGAAGAAATTATTTGCAAGGAGCAAGAAACATGTAGAAAAGACGTGGAACGTGCATTTGGAGTATTGCAGTCAAGATTTGCAATTGTGGCTGGACCAGCACGCTTTTGGAGTAAGAAAGTATTACATGATATAATGACAGCTTGTATCATAATGCATAATATGATCATAGAGGATGAACGTGATATTGATGCAACAATTGAAGAAACAGCCGAAGTCCCAGTCGCAGAAGTTGAGTTGGCGAGTGACGATGATGCTCGATTTCAAGAATTCTTGGCTCGACACAGGCAAATCAAGGACCGAGAAACTAATATTGAACTTCGAAATGCATTAATTGAACACTTATGGTAGTACGATGTAATTTATTTTTCACTATTTTTAGTTTCATCGATTGTAATCGTATATTTAACTTATAATTAATCAGTTATAAGAATGATTAGTATTTATCAAAACTATTAAAAAATAAAGAGAATTTTAATTTAATAATAAATAATATTCTTTTCAGTGTGAGATTTGGTGTTGTTGTTGGAGATGTGGAACACCAAAACACCAAATTTGGTGTGATCCTTGGAGTTGCTCTAAGTCTTGTTCCGTCTATATTGACATTAATTGGTAACTACACTCTCTTATTAAATTCTCCTCCTATTACCTTTGGATGAAACACATATTAGATATATATAATGCACAACTTGATTGAACTGGTTAGCATAATGCACAATTTGGATATTGATTGATCTATCAGATTCATCTGCAACTCTGAATCCAAGTGAAGTTCATATGTACCATATAGGGAATGCTCATGAAAACTCATATGTCGAGTTTCACACTAACTAGCCTATAGCTAGACTGTATCCCACATGCAGTGAGATCGAAAGTGTTTAAGTGGATGTTCGACTACGATGAATACATGATTTCAGTAGATAAATCAATTATATTGGAGGTTGATGATCTCGGTTAAGTGTTGGTTAGTATTGGTTTACATCTGGTTCACTAATTACAGCATATTCCAAAGAAGATCCAAAGAAGATGCACATAGAAGATTGTTCGGGGACTGTTGTTAGTTCCGTAATAGAAGCTTATTTGTTGTAACTGTAAGAGAAACAACACCAAATACAACAAGTCTAGTTCAGAACTTCATATCTCAGGCCCAACTAGAAGAGAATCCGGCCCAATTGCATAAAACGTTGATAAGAAAGGGTTCGTACAAGGATGCTTTATGTGGAGGAATAAAGGTACATGTGGCAACACCAGATTGAGCAATCTAGATCTAAAAGGGAGATCCAAAAAGGGTTGACATTCTCTAATATAAAAGAAGTATCGATGTTCACGTTTGTTGGATTTTTATGAGAGTGATTAATGAAAATGTTTCTAAGTGAATCTTCTGTTCTTCGTTTACGGTTCTAGAAACGATCTCCTAGTCTCTGCTCTTTTTGTTATTTTAGCATGGTATCAGAGCTCTCCGAGGGAGTGTCCGATATGTTTCCGTTTCCAAGTCATATCAATGTGTTCAGTTTTGTCTCCATCAAACTCAACGATTCAAACTATCTTGGATGGAAGATTCAAGTCGAAGCTCTGCTCAAAACTCATAAACTCTTAGGATTTGTGAATGGTAGTCAACCAACACCAAAAGAGAAGATCCAGGTGAAGTTAGACCATGAGATCTCAGAAGTAAGTAATCCTGACTATGAAGCTTGGTTACAAACGGATCAGCTTATCCAGTCATGGATTTTTTGGTACTCTGTCTGAAGAAGCTTTGGGTTATGCGTTTGGTCTCAACACTGCTCATGAGATCTGGATCACACTTGCAGAAAACTTCAATCAAAATACTATGTCTCGTGAGTTTGATTTGCTTGCTGCTCTTCAAACCATCAGTTTGGGTAATAAAGATCTTAAAGTGTATCTCAGGGAGTTTAAAAGCTTATGTGACCAGCTGAGTTCTATTGGTAAGCCTGTCACTGAACCTATGAAGATTTATCGTCTCCTTCAGAGTCTTGGACATGAATACGAGGCATTCACTACCTCTATTCAAACATCTATGCATAAACCACCAGTTCCAACATACAACGAGGTTATCTCTCAACTTATTGGCTTTCATGGTCGGATTAAGGCTTATACATCTGACCCTGTTAATCCTCAAATGGTGTTTCAAGTTCATGGTTATGTGCCTAACTCTGGTGGTTCTTCTCAAACTGGTTCTCATCCTAACTACGACTCAAACTATTTTGGTTCTCGGGGGAGAGGTAGATCTAATGGCTATCGAGGTAGAGGAGGTTATTCAACTCGTGGTCGTGGCTTCTCCCAACAAGTCACAAATTGGAATGCTCAAGGGTCTGCAAACAACTGGACAAGACGTGGTTCTCCTACTCCACCATCACACACACGTCCGACTTGTCAAATTTGTGGAAGACTCGGTCATGTGGCTCTCAGATGTTGGAATCGTTTTGATGCTAATTATCAAAGTGATGAAGTCCCTCAAGCCCTTGCAGCAATGCATATATCATCTCCACCTCCAACTCATCCTCAGGGAACTTGGTACCCTGATTCTGGTGCTACCTCTCATATGACAAGCTCTGCAGAAAATCTTCAAGTTACTGCTCCTTACAATGGTTCAGAAAATGTCATGATGGCTGATGGTTCTTTTCTCCCAATTACACACGTGGGATCAACATCTCTCTCCATTGGTGCAGGTAACTTACCCTTGAAAGATGTTCTGGTTTGTCCTGGAATCCAGAAACCTCTCTTATCTATTTCAAAGCTTTGTGATGACTACCCTTGTGGTGTCTATTTTGATGCTAATCATGTCTGTATATTGGACAAAAATACACAGAGAGTGTTGACTCAGGGAAAAAGGGATGACAACTTATATAAGTTGGAGAATTCAGGGGCAATGGCGTTTTTCTCTTCACGTCAACAAGTAGTCAGCGATGAGGTGTGGCATCTTCGACTAGGCCATCCTAATTCTCAGATTCTCCAACTCCTGAAGAGTAATAAGGCTATTATCAGTAATAGAAGTAGTAGTAGTTCTCTTTGTGGCTCGTGCCAAATGAGCAAAAGCTCTAAGTTATCATTTTTTGAGTCTGAATTTTCTGCTAAAGAACCTTTGGAAAGAGTTCATTGTGATTTATGGGGCCCTGCTCCTTATGTATCTGTGCAAGGATTTAAGTATTATGTCATCTTTATCGACAATTACTCTCGTTTTTGTTGGTTCTATCCACTGAAACTTAAATCAGATTTCGTGTCTACCTTTCTCAACTTTCAGAAACTGGTTGAAAATCTGTATAACAAGAAGATTAAAGTGTTCCAGAGTGATGGAGGAGGAGAATTCACTAGTCAAAAACTGAAAGATCATTTTATTGACCAGGGCATCCAACACTTTATCTCGTGTCCACACACCCCACAACAGAATGGGTTGGCTGAGAGAAAACACAAACATATTACAGAATTGGGGCTTGCTATGCTGTTTCAGAGTACTACTCCTTTTCAATATTGGGTCGAAGCTTTTTATACCGCAGTTTACTTGATAAATCTTCTGCCATCACAGGTTCTTCATCTCAAAAGTCCATTTGAACTTCTGTTAAAACATGCACCTGTGTATACTGCTCTAAGGACATTTGGATGTGCGTGTTATCCTTGTCTTCGGCCTTATACTGTTAACAAATTTGATCCTCGATCTTTGGAGTGTGTCTTCCTAGGGTATAACACTCAATATAAAGGATATAGATGTCTTCACATTGGCACAGGGAAGCTCTATATTAGCAGACATGTGATTTTTGATGAGTTGCGATTTCCTTTTCGACAACAAGTTGTGGCTACTTCTACATCTGTCCCTACACCTTTGGTTACAGCTTGGAAAGAATCAATACCACCTTCTACACTTGTGCCTCAGGTACCTCCCTTAAGATCCTTGGACATAATCTCTTTTCCTGATTCTCCACAGTCTATGGCCCAGTCTTCCCCTTCCAGTATGAGTCCAGATATGTCTACTACAGAGAGAGGGGAGTGTTCTGAGCGTACGGCAGACTCAGACTCTGTTCCTATAGGCGACAGCTCTCCCTTCTCCTCTAGTGGGACAGACATTTCTGTTACATCTCCATCTTCAGCTGAACCAGATGTTCAATTGGTCCATCCTATGACTACAAGGTCCAAATCTGGTATGGTCAAGCCAAATACAAAATATGCTCTCTTGTCAAGCACATCCATCCCCTCTATTCCAAAATCTGTTGCAGAAGCTCTTCGACATCCAGGCTGGAGGAGAGCTATGGATGAGGAAATGAAGTCCATTTTTGAAACAAGCACATTTGATCTGGTCCCTCACGATGCAAATATGCATGTACTTGGTTGCAGATGGGTTTTCACGGTCAAACTCAAAGCTGATGGCACTCTAGATAAGCTCAAAGCAAGATTGGTTGCGAAAGGCTACGAACAAGAAGAAGGTTTGGACTTCACTGAGACTTTCAGTCCTGTTGTTAGAACTGCTACTATTAGAATTGTTCTGTCAGTAGCAACAGCTAAGCAATGGTGTATCACGCAACTTGATGTTAAGAATGCATTCTTGCATGGGGATCTTCAAGAAACTGTATTCATGATTCAACCACCTGGTTATGAAGATCCTTCGGTCCCTAATCATGTGTGCTCTCTCAAGAAAGCTTTATATGGTTTGAAACAGGCACCTAGAGCCTGGTTTGACAAATTTAGCAATTATTTGTTGGAGTTTGGATTCTTCTGCAGTAAAGCTGATCCATCCCTATTTATCTATCATCATGATGGGAAAACTCTTGTTCTGTTACTCTATGTTGATGATATTTTACTTACTGGAAGTTGTCCTCAATTGATGAAGTCTCTTATTGCAGCTCTTCACACCAAATTCTCGATGAAAGATCTCGGCCAGCTCAGTTATTTTCTTGGGATCCAAGCTCAGTTTCACTCAACTGGTCTTTTTCTACACCAATCCAAATATGCAGAAGAGATCCTCATTGCTGCAGGAATGGCATCGTGCAACCCCATGCCTACACCACTCCCCTTGCAACTTGATAAAGTTCATGATGGTGACTATTTGTTTCCGGATCCAACTTATTTTCGTTGTCTTGCGGGCAAACTTCAGTATCTTACTCTTACAAGGCCTGATATTCAGTTTGCAGTGAATGTGGTTTGTCAAAGGATGCATGCTCCAACTGTTACAGATTTCCAGCTTCTGAAACGTATCTTGAGATATATCAGAGGCACCAGCTATTTTGGTCTTAATTTGTCCTCTTCAAGTGAACTCTCTGTCCTCGCATTCAGTGACAGTGATTGGGCAGGTTGTAAAGTCACACGAAGATCCACAACAGGTTTCTGTACCCTGCTTGGTCCTCATCTCATATCATGGAAGTCTGTGAAGCAACCTACAGTCTCTAGATCCTCCACGGAAGCTGAATATAGAGCTTTAGCTGAGACAGCTGCGGGGTTAACGTGGGTAGCTTCTATTCTCAAAGATTTGGGCATTTCACAGTTTAAACCAGCACGGTTACTTTGTGATAACTTATCTGCAGTTCACCTCTCTGCTAATCCCAAGTTTCATGGCCGATCAAAGCATTTTGATATTGATTATCACTTCATTCGAGAGAAAGTAGCCCTTGGTGTTATCGAGACTTGTCATATCCCAGCTCAGTTTCAACTGGCAGACATCTTTACTAAGTCTCTTCCACGTCTACCATTCATCTCTCTTCGCAGCAAACTTGGTGTTTGTCTTCCTCCAACCACAAGTTTGAGGGGGGCTGTAAGAGAAACAACACCAAATACAACAAGTCTAGTTCAGAACTTCATATCTCAGGCCCAACTAGAAGAGAATCCGGCCCAATTGCATAAAACGTTGATAAGAAAGGGTTCGTACAAGGATGCTTTATGTGGAGGAATAAAGGTACATGTGGCAACACCAGATTGAGCAATCTAGATCTAAAAGGGAGATCCAAAGAGGGTTGACATTCTCTAATATAAAAGAAGTATCGATGTTCACGTTTGTTGGATTTTTATGAGAGTGATTAATGAAAATGTTTCTAAGTGAATCTTTTGTTCTTCGTTTACGGTTCTAGAAACGATCTCCTAGTCTCTACTCTTTTTGTTATTTTAGCAGTAACTAGTGTAGATCATCCTAGATTTCAGATTTCCGTTGTAGGTGCTTGCTATATATGTACGTGGTTAACATCTTCATCATATACAGAAAACTCTCAGCATCTGATTTCTCTTTTTGGTATCAGAGCCTGAACTTTTACTTTCGAAAAATCATTGAATCCTTTTCGAATCAAATGGTGACCCCGACTGATGCCGCTGCAGCAATGAATGCGACTGTGGAGGTGAGAAGAACCATCTCACCTTATGATCTGACCTCGGCCGATAATCCAGGAGCGGTGATTTCTCACCCTCTCTTGAAGGGAATTAACTACGATGAGTGGACTTGCGGAATGAAGTCGGCTTTAACATCACGCAAGAAATTTGGCTTCCTTGATGGATCGATTACCAGACCGAACGAAGGATCACCTGACTTGGAGGATTGGTGGACAATTCAAGCTCTGCTCGTATCGTGGATCAAGATGACCATTGATCCTATGCTGCGTTCGACAATCTCTCATAGAGATGTTGCTCAAGACCTGTGGGAGCACCTGAAGAAAAGGTTCTCTGTGATGAATGGACCTCAAATTCAGCAAATCAAAGCTGAACTGGCTTGTTGCAAACAAAGAGGAATTGCAATTGAGGCGTACTATAGAAAATTAACTCGAATCTGGGATAGCCTTGCAACCTATCATCCATTGAAAACGTGCAAGTGTGGGCTGTGTACGTGTGATCTTGGTACAACACAAGAAGCAGATCGTGAAGAAGATAAGGTACACCAATTTCTGTTTGGACTTGAAGATCAGTTCTGTGCCGTTCGATCGAGTCTTGTGGCACGTGTTCTTGTGCAACCTTTGGAGGAAGTCTATAACATCGTGAGACAGGAAGAAGATCTTCGTGCAAATGGAGAAAAGAGACCTGACATGACAGCTTTCGCTGTTCAAACCAAATCGCGATACCGATATGATGAGAAGGAAAAAGGAATTTTGTGCAAACACTGTAATCGAAGTGGACATAACTCAGACAGTTGCTTTGCTGTGATTGGGTATCCCGAATGGTGGGGTGAGAGGCCAAAAATTCGAACACTCCAAGGAAGAGGTCGTGGTGGAGCTGGTTCAGGTGGCGGCTCGAGTGGAGGAAGAGGCCGAGGACAAGTGACATACGCAAATCGAGTGTATGTTATAAACATTGAAAATCAGAATCAAGAACAAGTGAACCATGTGCTCACAGATCAAGACCGTGACGGTGTAAATGGCTTAAGTGAGCAACAATGGCGCACAATAAAGAACATTCTCAATGCCGACAAAGAAAACACCATCGAAAAAATTTCTGGTAAGTCTTATTTTCCTTCTTGGATTATGGACACAGGGGCTTCTCATCATTTGACAGGGAGATTCGAGGCTTTGTCAAATGTTAGAGATATGGCACCAGTTTTGATTATCATGGCTGATGGAAGAGAACAAGTTTCTCTTAAAGAAGTATCGATACGCCTCGGTTCTAATCTGATTATGAAGTCAGTTTAGTACGTGAAAGAGTTGAAGTCTGATTTGATTTCCGTGGGACAGTTGATGGATGAAAACAGTTGTGTTGTCCAATTGGCTTATCAGTTTCTTGTGGTTCAGGACCGCAATTCGAGGATGGTGACTGGAGCGGGTAAAAGAGTAGGAGGAACATTCCACTTCCGTAGTACGGAGATCGCAGCATCAGTCACAATTAGAGAAGACAAGGCGTTTGAGCTGTGGCACAATAGGATGGGTCATCCATCTGCGAAAGTTGTTGGATTGCTTCATTGTGTTTCTAGTTCTGTTTCTTCTGCTATTTTGAATAAAGTGTGTGATATTTGTCTCCGCGCAAAGTAAACCAAAGATTGTTTTCCGATTAATATGAATAAAAAATCTATGATTTTCGAGTTAATTCATGTTGATCTCTGGGGTCCATATCGGACACCTTCGCATTCAGAAGCAAAATACTTCTTGACGATAGTTGATGATTATTCAAGGGGAGTTTGGTTGTATCTGTTAACTGACAAAAGCGAAGCACATGTTCATCTGAAAAAACTTCTTTGCTCTCACATAAAGATAGTTTAAAAAGCAAATAAAATCAGTTTGAAGCTATAATGGATCAGAATTCTTGTGTTTGACAGATTTCTTTAAGAAAAATGGAGTTATACACGAGACATCTTGCGTGGGTACACCGCAGCAAAATGGAAGGGTTGAGAGGAAACACAGACATATTCTCAATGTCGCAATGGCCTTAAGGTTTCATTCAATTCTGGGGAGAATGTGTTTTGACTGCAGGGTATTTAATAAACCGGACGCCAAGCTTTGTTTTGGGAAACGTTACACCGTTTGAGCGTTTGTTTAATAAAGCACCATCATACGATCATCTAAAGGTCTTTGGGAGCCTATGCTATGCGCATAATCAAACGCGTGGCGGAGACAAATTCGCATCAAGGAGTAGGAGATGTGTATTCGTTGGGTATCCACATGGAAAGAAAGGGTGGCGTGTATATGATCTTGAAAAATTGGAGTTCTTTGTCTCAAGGGATGTTGTATTCTCATAATCGAATTTTCCTTATTCTCCTGAGACAACGCAGCCTCTTATCGACGATGAAGAAGAAGGACAGGCTTTATGGGCCCCAATTTCAGAAGGATTAATTATGGAAGAGGATTTGTGTCAATTTCCTGGGCCAAGGATACAAAGAAACTCTACGTTTGAAATTGGGTCAACAAGTCAAACAAATCAGCCCATTAGTTCATCTATTTCGGCCCAACCAACAACAATGGAACTTGAGCCCAATCAACAAAGATCTCAGCGACGTTGTGATGTATCCCCTTCCCTTGTTTCAACAGAGGTCGTCGCTGAAATTGCAGAGCCACCTCTAGGAAGAGGACACTGTCAAAAGACAAGACCAGTCACGTTGAAAAAATTTGTTGTCAATTATGTTGATAGCAAACCCAAAGTCGATTTGAGTGACCATATTGCTGACCAAGACGATGTTCTCTAAAACGCACATAGCGTATGTAGCGGCAATAATCACGGAGGTGGAACCAAAATCGTTCAAACAAGCCATGGAGGATGAGAGATGGCGTAACGCTGTGGGCTCTGAGTATGGAGCCTTAGAGGAGAATCACACTTGGACGATTGAAAATTTACCACCGGGGAAGAAAGCGATCGGAAGCCAATGGGTTTTTAAAGTGAAATTTCAATCTGATTGAACAGTAGAGAGGTATAAAGCACGTTTAGTAGCAATGGGTAACAAACAGATAGAAGGAGAAGACTATGGAGAAACGTTCTCTCCTGTTGCGAAAATGGGAACTGTGAGATTGTTTCTCGATGTTGCTGCTAAACGTGGTTGGGTTGTGCATCAGATGGATGTTCACAACGCTTTCTTACATGGAGATTTAGAAGAAGAAGTTTATATGAAAATGCCTTCTGGTTTTTAGTCTTCTGATAAAAATAAGGTTTGTCGCTTAAGAAAGTCTCTTTATGGCTTGAAACAAGCACCTTGGTGCTGGTTTGCTAAGTTATCTTCAGCCCTGCTTCAGTATGGGTTTGAACAGTCATTGGGTGATTACTCTTTGTTTACATACGAAAAAGGTACAATTCAACTACATATTCTCATATATGTTGACGACTTGATAATCGCTGGAAGCTGTGTTAAGGCAACACAAGATTGTCTTCTTGCTTTCATATGAAGGATTTGAGACCTTTGAAATACTTCTTAGGCATTGAAGTCGCAAGAAATGACTCGGGCATCTATCTTTGTCAACAAAAATATGCCCTCGACATCATCTCCGAAACAGGTTTGCTTGGAGCTAAACCTGCGAAATTTCCATTTGAACAGAACCATAATATGGCCCTATCTACATCGCCACTTATGCACGATCCAAAACTGTATCGGCGTTTGTTGGGAAGGCTAATTTATCTAGGAGTCACAAGACCTGATTTGGCATACTCTGTCCATGTTTTAGCACAGTTTATGCAGGAACCTCGAAGTGACCATTGGATGGCAGCGCTTCGGGTAGTTAGATATCTATTATCTGATCCAGGCCAAGGAATTTTGTTGAGATCAGATAATAACTTTCAGATCAGAGGTTGGTGTGATTCGGATTGGGCAAGCTGCCCTTTGACGCGTCGTTCTGTTACTGGTTATTTCGTTCAATTTGGGGATTCTCCTGTCTCATGGAAAACACAAAAACAAAAGACGTTTAGTCGTTCTTCAGCAGAAGCGGAATACAGGGCGATTGCCTTTCTTTTTCAAGAACTGATATGGCTAAAGAGGATGTTAGGAACGCTTGGTGTAAAGCATGATCAGCCCATGATTGTGCAATGCGACAGCAAATCAGCCATATATATTGCTACAAATCCAGTTTTTCATGAGAGGCTTGACTGTCACTTCGTCAGAGATGAGGTACTCACTCGAAAAACATTCACTTGCAACATGTTGATACCAAGTCTCAGCTTGCAGACATTTTTACGAAACCAATTGGCAGAGATGGCTTTTCGCACTTTCGGTTCAAGCTGGGCATACAAAACTTGTATGCTCCAACTTGAGGGAGGGTATTGGAGGTTGATGATCTCGGTTAAGTGTTGGTTAGTACTGGTTTACATCAGGTTCACTAATTACATCATATTCCAAAGAAGATCAAAAGAAGATGCACATAGAAGATTGTTCGGGGACTGTTGTTAGTTCCGTAATATAAGCTTATTTGTTGTAACTAGTGTAGATCATCCTAGATTTCAGATTTCCGTTGTAGGTGCTTGCTATATATGTACGTGGTTAACATCTTCATCATATACAGAAAATTCTCAGCATCTGATTTCTCTTAATTAATATTCCTGACTTGACTTGACGTATGAGGAACTCGAAGCTCTCCTCGTGTTCTTCTATAGCGGAATCCTGAGCCTGCTGACAAATATGACATACCATATCTCCAAAAACGTTGAAGAGACCAATTCATCTCGTCTTTGAGTTTGAGCAACGTTCTCGGCATCCTTGAGCTTCCCATTCTCCAGTCGGACAAATTCTTGATGAAATATGTGGTAAGGTTTGTCGTAACACACATGGAAGCGATCGTTAATTCCAACAGAGACAAATCATTTGTTGGGAAGAACCCTGATCTAAGTTTGTATATCACAAAGGCCTTTCTGTCACCAGCTAACTTCAGTCATTAACTCAAATGACGAGGCATTTAGTTGGTTTGCCTCCTAGTCCATAAGTCTAAGTATGACCTATATGTGTTAGACTATTGTTGCTATACCACTTAACTATTTGCGAACTATGTGTGGTTTTTTTTGGTATTACTAGAGATATGACTGATTATTCTCTAGATGTGGTAGACTGTTGTTGCTACCACTTAATTATTTCCAAACTATGTTAGATAATTATGTATGTGTGGTTTTTTGGTATTACTGGAGATATGACTGATTATTCTCTAGATGTGTTAGATTGTTTTTGCCACCACTTAATTATTTCCAAACTATGTTAGATAATTATATATTGTGTGGTTTATTTTGTGATACTAGAGATTAAACCTTGCAATGTGCGAGCATTTGGTCATTTAGAAGTTTTTCGCAGTCCAACTAAGGGGAAAAATCGAAAACAAGTGTAGTATATGTAAAAAGACAATATGGTAACAACTAAGGAAAAATTTCGAAAGTTATTACTTCAAAAAAAATTAAAAAACTGTTGAAGCTCAAGGTGATTCAGTTTCAAGAATTATGTGGTTTGCAGTTGAATTGAAATTGGATGAGTTGGTTAGTTACGGTTTTGTGGAGTTGGTTTATGACTTGAGACAAAATGGTGCGTTTGAGAAAGAGAATGTTATGAGAAAGATTCTGGTCGCGACAAAGGATTTCCTCAAGAGAATATTTAAATACTAGGATTTAATCCGCGCTAATTATAGCGCGGCGTAATTTGTTTTTAAATAAATTATTTTGAAATTCACAAAAATTGTTTTTATATTAATTTTACAATATAGCTAACTAATGATTATTGATTATAGATAAATTATATAATTTGTAATAATTTGTTTATTTAACCCGTTTTGCAGTGAACTAAAATATTATTCGAGCTAATCCGCAAAAACTTATAATCTTAAAATTTTAACTCTAATATGCATCGTTAAAAGACTCTAGTTTTTGTGGTTAGTTTACGAAATTTTTTAAAAATATAGTTTTCTTATATCTAACTTTTTATAAAATTAGTAAAATATTTTTTCAACTTTTGTTTTGATATATATTAAAATAAAATATAATAAATTATAGTGAAAAATATATCAAGATTTTGAATAGATTTTTTTTTCTTTGAATATATATGAATTGATTATTATTTAAAAATATATAGTATTAAAAATAATTAAGAAATGAAATAATAAATAACCTCTTTAATACAAAATATATACTTTCTATATTTTAATCAATAATTTTAAAAGACTACTATATCCTTTCCTATTTCAATTATTCTTTGTTATTTGTAATGGCATTTTATGTAATAACTTACAAAACAAAGTTCATTTTTAAAAATGTCTTCTTAAATAATATTATAGAGATTCTGCTTCTTCTTATGTCAAGCGAGAGTGAGGCATTTGAGAGTTTGGTGTGAGTTGTTGTTCTCGATGAGCTATTCATCATTCTAATTAATATATTTCCTGGATTGATCTGGTCTTGGACGTAGATTTCATCACACCAATGAGTTGAACCAGATTAACAAATCTCGTGTGTTTCTCTATTTTATTTCTTGTATAATTTTACTTTTAAACCAAATAAACGAGTAATAAACTTGAGAGAGACAAAAGAGGATCGTTGTCAATCTTATGTAGCTGAAGATTTTCCTAGGTGGCTAGAGAAAGTTTTTGTTGATGAAAGTAACACTACCTCAGTGTAATGCTCAGTTTGTTTTTGCTGGTGATTTCCTTTGATCCCCTCTTTTGTTTGCTTAGAAGGAATCAAGTTTATTTGTCGTTCTTGTAGCAAGAGATGTGTCCCTTGGATCTAATTTTTTGTGATTATCAGGGAACAAGTTTATGTGCTCAATTTGTAGCTATGGGTGTTTCCCTTGAATCCGTGTTTGTAACTCCAGATTCCGCTTTGATATATATAAAAACATTCAGATGAAAAAAAAAAAAAAACTTAAGAGAGACAACCGTTAAATATTGCAGACAAGGAGGTTATTTGTCAAATTTTCAAATCATAAATCGAATATTTTCCCAATTATCCCAAATAATATATTCTCGAACTCGGCCCTGGTTGGCAAAAAAAAACAAATGCCGTGACAAGGCGCAACTCGCAAGTCGCAAGCATAGATGCTGCCGCTTGATTGCGAGAGTGGACCTATGATATGATGTCAGAAACTGAAACATCAATTATTTAACTTTTATGAATAGATATTCAAATAGTTGATTCCCAGATTTTATTTTAGTTATTAGAGTTTGTCAATCTCATATAAAGACGGATGTTAATGAATTAAATAACTATAACTTAACTCGCGCTAATTATAGTGCGGGATAATTTTTTAAAAGTAAATTGTTTTGAAATTTAAGAAAATTGTTTTTATCTGAATTTTACAATATGGCTAACTAATGATTATATATAAAACTGTCCATTTGAAATAATTTGTCTATTTAACCCGTTTTACAGTTACCTAAAATATTATTCGGGTTAAGCCGCAAAAACTTATAATCTTGAAAACATAACTCTAATATGCACCGTTAAATGACTCTGATTTTACAATATGGCTAACTAATGATTATAGATAAAGCTGTCAATTTGTAATAATTTGTCTATTTAACCCGTTTTGCAGTGAATTAAAATATTATTCGGACTAAGCAGCAAAAACTTATAATCTTGAAAACATAACTCTAATATGCACCGTTAAATGACTCTGGTTTTTTTGGTTAGCCTGCAAACTCTTTATAAAAACTAGTTTTCTTGTGTCTAACTTTTTATAAAATTAGTAAAATATTTTTTAACTTTTGTTTTAATATATATTCAAATAAAATATAATAAATTATAGTGAAAAATATAGCAAGATTTTGAATATATATATTTTTTTTGAATATATATGGATTGATTATTGTTTTAAAATATATAGTATTAAAAATAATTAAGAAATTAAATAATAAATAACTTATTTAATGCAAAATATATACTTTCCATATTCTAATTAATAATTTCAAAAACATATTATATTCTTCCCTATTTCAATTATTCTTTATTATATTTGTAATGATATTTCATGTAATAATTTACAAAACAAAGTTCATTTTTAAAAATGTCTTCTTAAATAATATTATAGAGATGTGAACATTAAGCTTAAGCACGACATGATACAATAATATGATAACAAATCAGTTGGCCCGCCTCGGGTATATATTTACAGACATTCAGGTATATGTTTACAGACATTACAATCAACATCTTAATTATATGTACTACTATTTCATATTTTTGGTTTTGCACGTAGTCGAACAGCTAACCGATTAATCCGTTGGTTTTGAAATTAGCTAATTAGTAAAATATTGAGTAATTGCAATATCTACCCTAAGATAATCTGAAAGTTAGTTCTCTCTTAGATACTATTGCAAGCTTTTGTTCACAAACGAAATGTCTAAAGAACCCTTGCAAACATCCGTTTTTGTATTCTCTATCTTCACGTTTTTCGTATCTCTTTGCTCACTTATTTCTCTTCTCCATCTCCTCTATCACGGGCGAAATCTACTAAATTTTTTTTAACTACCATCGTTGTTTCTTTTCTCAGATGAAACTCATTTTTACATGGTTTCCGATCACTTTTGGACTTTGATCTCCATAGCTCTCTGTAGGACCAAAAATTTTGCATATAAGAAAGAAAACGATTTAATCACGAAAGTAGAAATAAACGTTATGGAAATCCGAGGTTTAAAAAACGATATAAAAGAGACGAAACAATGGAGACGAGATAACTCTATTTCCTTAACTCAAACAATCGCCCGTAGTGCAACGATATAAATATTGATTCATGAGTCCCATGATACAACTATTGAATCCGTTATCGCGAGCGCCCGATAACAGATCTGTCGAACGAAATTCTACGATACTCTCGAATAATAAACTTACTCTTAGTGGTGGGAAATCGAAGGAACTTTTCTTTGATTTTGCAAGTGTGTTTTTATGTGTGTAATCGAATGTGTTTCTCTCAAGAGAGGCAATCGTATATATAGGAGAAGAGAGGGCTAGGGTTCGACTTGTTGATCAAGTTTAGTCGACTTGATAAACACGCACAAGAATATTCTCGCAGAATATTCTCAAAGGGTGGCGATCCAAAATCGGTCCAAAATATAATTGCTCGGAGGACCAATCATCATGAACCTATAAGAGCCCAAGAACCCTAAGAGCCAATAAAAAAGCAACGAGCAACGAACCACGAGCCCGGACCAGACGGCAACGGCGGTGCGCGTGTGGTCTTTTCTCCTCTCTCTCTCTTACTCCTTTGAAACACAAGTATGGGTTGGTCTTATTATATACACATGGAAATATTTTCCAACTTCCAATGTGGGACTTTTTACACTATCAGTAACTTAAGTTAGCCATTCACAAGGGTTTTACACTTAGCCTAAAGGCCTCATTTCAATTCACACTTACATATTTTTATAAAGCCCTCAAGCTTTATAAAATTTGTTCTAACAATCCTCCACATGAATAGAAATTACTCTAAACATATGAAAACTGAACAAACTAGACAAACTTGACTAGACTAGACTTGACTCGACTAGACTAGACAGAATTTTCGAGAGTATACAAAAATGTAACTGTATTTGAGAGGTAGCATTTTTCAGCTTTGAAGCAGTTATTTTTAATATCTGTCGGGTTTACTCGGACACGAGGTGAACATGATGTCTTGAACCACCCGAACTTTGATGTAAACTGAGACAACAAGTATTGCGCAGCGATATTTTCTCGTAGAAATGTGTTCTCTATTGTGTTCCTTAAACATTCCTGATTTTTCGTGAGTGAACTTGGAGAATATAGCCTCTCTTTCATTCTCCTAGAAACGGCCCTCATTTCACACTCAGTAGGTGATCTGCCATCAGCTTTCTTTAAGAAGTATCATGTCATACTCCACTAGTGCAAAGCTATGGAATCATTAAAAGCCAATTCTTATACTCGATATTCACATGTAGCATTGTTTTATCATCCTAGGAACTAGGCAGAGACATAGTCTCACAGTGCTCCATTTTGAATCAGCTCAACTTTGTTTTCCCTTTGAACCTAGATCTTGGAAACTCCAGTCACATAGGTGGGGTGTCCGTCAAACATCATCTTTGTCTATAGGCTTTAAAACCATTCCTTTTGATGATTTTAGAATTTGATCTCGCGGCAAACTTTTGGTGAACGGATCCGCTAAATTATCAACCGACTTGATGTAATCTATCGTAAGTACACCAGTTGAGATCAATTGTCTAATGGTCTTATGTCGCCTTCTTATATGACGAGATTTACCATTATATAGGTTATTCAGTGCCCGAGAGATAGCCGACTGGCTATCACAGAGTACACGCAAAGCTGGCACTGGTTTTTCTCACATATGGATATCTTCCAGAAAGTTCTGAAGCCATCCTGCTTCCTCTGCAGCTTTATCTAAAACTATAAACTCTTACTCTATGGTTGATCTGGCCAGGAGTGTTTGTTTTGAAGATTTTCAGGAAACTGCTGCACTAGCAAGAGTAAAGACATATCCACTCGTGGATTTTGAATTTTTGGAATCTGATATCTAGCTGGCATCACTATACCCTTCCCTAGAATTACATCCGCTAATCCCATGTCTTTCATATCAAACTTCACACTAAGCATATTATATGTTTGTTTGATTATGTCTTTGTTGCTTCCCATGATGAACATATCATCAACATACAAACACAACAACACATATCCATGTGGAGTACTTTTGATGTAGATGCACTTATCACATTCATTAATGTGAAAGTCATTTGACATCATTACACTGTCAAACTTTTCATGCCATTTTTTTGGAGCTTGCTTAAGTCCATATAACGACTTCACAAGTCTACACACTTTTTTCTCTTGTCCAGGAACGACATAACCCTCGGGTTGATTCATATATATAT
>PKML01053578.1:28733-57601 GCA_002933935.1 Eutrema yunnanense
ATATATAATATATATATATATATATATATATATATATATATATATTCCTCTAAATCTTCATTTAGGTAGGCAGTCTTGACATCCATTTGATGGATTTCAAGGTCTCTTAATGCTGCAATCCCAATCAACATAAGGATCGAAGTTATTCTCGTCACCGGAGAATAAGTGCCAAAGAAATTTAGTCCTTCTTTTGGACAAAATCCTTGCACCACAAGTCTAGCCTTATACTTGTCTATAGACTCATCGACTTTTAATTTTGCAGTGAAGACCCATTTGCACCCAAGAGGTTTACAACCTTGCGGTAAATCTACCAATTCATATGTGTTATTTTGCATAATGGAGTTGATTTCACTATTAGAAGCCTCCTTCTAGAAAGGTGCATCAGGTGTAGACATTGCCTCCATGAAAGTTCTTGGACCATTTTCTGCGAGAAATACCATTATGAACTCAGACCCGAAAGTTTTTTCCTTACGCGCTCTTCTTCTTCTTCTACATAGAAGTGTCTGAAGTTCTTGTCTTGTTGTTAGCATCTCGTTCATCTCGAGTTCATTTATGATGTCCTATATCCTTTCATGGAAACACATCTTCGAAGAAGGAAGCATTCCTTGACTCCATTATCGTGTTCACATGAATATCTGATACATCTGACTTGTTTACCAAAAAAATGATAGGCACTACTGTTATGCGCATATCCAATAAAATGTAGTATACCGTCTTAGGTCCGATGGTGACCCTTTTTGGAGGTGGAACTGTAACTTTTGCCATGCACCCCCACACTTTCAGGTATTTATACGAAGGTACATTACCTTTCCAAAGTTCATAGGGAGTTTTCCCAGTGACTTTGTGCGGTATTTTGTTTAGGATATAATTTGAGGTAAGAAGCGCTTCCCCCCACCCCCCTACATGTCCTGGGCTAACCCAGATTCCTGCAACATTGCATTCATCATTTTTTTTGAGAGTTTGGTTCTGTCGATCAGCAAATCCGTTGGATTCCGGTAAGTAGGGAGCGGTCGTTTGATGAATAATATCGTGTTGTCTGCAGAACGCATAGACCGGTTCATTATATTCTCATCATCTATCACTTTTAACCATTTTGATAGTCTTATCAAGTTGGTTTTCAACTTCCAGCTTGTACTCTTTGAATTTCTCCTCATCTTTACTGTGTAATATATATACATAGTAATATCTCGTGCAATCGTCTATGAAGGTCACAAAGTATTTATTTTCACCTCTAGTTTGAACGTATTTTAAGTCACATAAGTCTGTGTGAATTAAACCTAGAGGCTCGGTTGTTCTTTGAACGCTAGGTGATGGCGTTTTAGTGAGTTTGGCTTGGATACAAACTTCACATTTTGCTTTGCTTGTTTTGCATTTAGGAATTAGATTCATGTTCATCAATCTACTCATAGAATTGAAATTAACATGTCCTAAACGTTTGTGCCAAGTATTAAAAGACTCCACGAGATAAGTAATTGGTTTCTTATCATTCATCTTAAGGTTCTTTGAGGTGAAAACCTCGATTACATTTCCCTTACAAGTTACTGCCTCAACATACATTTTAAACAACCCATCACAAACAAAACATTTTCCCAAAAACATCTCATTCTTCGATAGGATCAGCTTTTCTCCTTTCAACTCTATGGTGAATCCATGCTTTCTCATGAGAGATCTTGAGATCATATTCTTTTGCATGTCTGGCACATGGACGACATTCGTGAAAATGAGCTCATGTCCAGAGGTGAGCTTCAGAACAACCTTCCCGTGACCTTCAATCTTTGACGAAGCTGAATTTCCCAATAAGAGCATATCACCGCTCGTGTTCTTCGTGTATGTCGAGAACATTCTCGATCCATACATATGTGTCTGGTTGCGCCACTATCGAACCACCAGGTATTCATGTGGCTTTCAGTAACATTGGCCTCAGTGACAACATCACACATGTCAGCTTCGGTCAAGTTCGCTTGAGCTTTCTTCCTGCGACACTCGAAAGATTTGTGCCCTTGCTTTCCACAGAAGTTACATGTTCCCAAGAACCTTTGAGAATTTTGACCATTCTTGTTCTTGAACTTCTGGATACTCTTTGGTGGCATATTCTCTTTGCCTTTATCTTGGCGTCCTTTGTTCTGCCACTTGCCTTACTTGTTGTTTTGGTGTTCAACCATATCCGCGTTGTGTTCGCGAATCTTTACACCTACACCAATTTGTTCCCGATTCGTGGACTCTACACGAAGTCGGACAACCAAGTCTTCAAGGCTCATCTTCTTTTTCTTCAGCCTGTGGTAATTTTTGAAGTATGTCCAACCATGAGGAAGCTTCTCAATGATGCAACATCCCTGATAGGTTTCACACAGCCGCATTCCCTCATCATGAATGTCGTGAAGGAGCCTCTGCACCTCTTCGACTTGCTCCATCAATGGTCTTGAGTCCACCATCTGGTACTGCATAAATTTTGCCACAGTGAATTTTTGAGTACCAGAATCCTTGATACGATACTTCTTGTCTAGGGAATCCTACAGTTCCTTAAAAGTTTCAGCGTTTTCGTACACCCCGAACAGAGAGTCCGAAAGGCTATTCTGAATGTAGCCCTTGCACAAAAAGTCGTCGTGTTCCCAAGCATGAACACTCGCAAGCACACGCGAATCAGTGTTATTTTCTAGGAGAACATGTTTCACTTCGCTGGTGAATTTCTGCAAATTCATCGTTGTCAGATAGAAGAACATTTTCTTCTTCCACATCTTAAACACAGTCCCATCGAACTTGTTAGGAGGAGGGACATGGTTCCCAGATGGAACTTTGACAGTGTCGATCAGATTAACAGCCGTTTCGTTGAGCTTGTCCTTTTCGATGGTGTTCTCAACCTCTTTGGTGTTGTTCTCGATATCGTTTGTCATTCTGCGAAGACAAAACAAACACAACCTCTAGTCAATAATTATTTAAGAGTTTCGATTTAAATCACAAAATATGAAACAAACTCTTAATTTTTATACGGAATTTAATAGGAATTTAATCGCAATTTAGAAACCAATATCGAACCAATTAGAACAGCTAAGAGCGCGTTCTAAATCGAACCTCCGCAGAGCGTTCGTCAAAACGTTTAAGTAAACGCGTTTGATAATCGTTTTAGAGAACAATTTGTTAATTTATGAATGCCAAAACGTTTTTAAACGTTCGCAAACTAAACACCGTTTATTAATCGCAATTAATAACATTTGTAAAATCGCTTAAAACGTTTAAATAAAACCGCTTCTACTACACGTTTGAGAGTCGCTAGATTAGCGTTTGATAATGTTTGAGTATCACAAGCGATATAACATCATTTTTAAAAAAACGTTTAAATAAAAAACGATTCTACTACACGTTTGAGAGTCGCTAGGTTACCGTTTGAGTATCACAAGCGGTATAACATCATTTTTTATTTAAAACGTTTATTTACTCGTGATTCAAATCCGTTTGATGTTTATAAAACATAAACGAATTTTTTTGAGTTAAGAATGTAGGACCAAAAATTTAGCATATAAGAAAAAAGCGATTTAATCACGAAAGTAGAAATAAACGTTAAGGAAATACGAGGTTTAAAAAACGATATAAAAGAGACGAAACAATAGAGGCGAGATAACTCTCTTTCCTTAACTCAAAGAATCGTCCGTAGTGCGACGGTATAATTATTGATTCATGAGTCACATGATATAACCATTGAATCCATTATCGCGAGCACTCGATAACAGATCTGTCGAACGAAATTGTATGATACTCTCGAATAATAAATTTACTCTTAGCGGTGGAAAATCGAATGAACTTTTCTTTGATTTTGCAAGTGTGTTTTTTGTGTGTGTAATCATATGCCTTTCTCTCAAGAGAAGCGATCGTATATATAGGAGAAGAGAGGGCTAGGGTTCGGCTTTGTTGATCAAGTTTAGCCGATTTGATAAACACGCACAAGAATATTCTCAAAGGGCGGCGATCCAAAATCGGCCCAAAATATAATTGATAATCATGAACCTATAAGATCCCAAGAGCCCTAAGAGCCAATTAAAAAGCATCAGTCCGGACCGGACGGCGGCGGCGCGTGTGTGGTCTTTTCTTCTCTCTCTCTCCTATTCCTTTGAAACACAAGTATGAGTTGGTCTTATTATATACACATGAAAATATTTTTCAACTTCCAATGTGGGACTTTATACACTCCCACTAACTTAAGTTAGCCATTCACAATGGTTTTACACTTAGCCCAACGGCCTTAGCGAGTCGACGAAGATGAAGAAAAGACCTCTACGATGCTCGGTCGAAGATGATTGAGTACAAACCGGAAATATTGAATTGGGTTAACCTGATTGGATTCCGTCTTCGAGTTTCAGTGATGTGTTGCCAGCGAAAATTTTGGAATACATCCCCGATTAGCCTTCAGCTCATAAACAAAAAGTTAGTGACTTTCTCGTTTTCCTCACAATGGGTTATTCTAATTTAATAAGAACATTGAAGAATTTATCACCTTCGTGTTGTAATTTGATTTGAATTATAGAGTTTTTTGGGTTTAGAGTGGCATAATGTTGTAATCATTGGTGTTGTGCCATCACTTGTCGTTATGTTAGTTACTATTGTTTTCTCCAACTCTTTTAGCATTGTTTAGCATGTTAATATTTTACCATCATTGTTAGCATGTTAACTTCACCATTATTATTGGTTAATATTTTGTATAAATTATACGTTAACAAAAATATTATCAGTATATTTTATTATTTTTCCACGTTAATACAAATATTATTTAGATATTTATTATGTTAGCACGTTACAAGTATCAGATAATATTGTTAGAACGTTATAAGTATTGGATATTATTGTTAGTACATTATATATATGATATTATTGTTAACACGTTAAGATTATATAGTTATTTGTATTCGTTATCGAAAATTACAAGTATCATATATTATTGTTAGCACGTTATATGTATCGGATATTATTGTTATCACGTTAACATTTTATAGTTATCGGATAACTATAAATTTATCGTGATACCATACTAGTTAGCATGTTAATCAAATAGTTATCCACTAAAATCACATACGATTTTATGTTTTCCGGTGGTGAATAGTATCATCGATTTTGGATGAACAGTGTCAATAGGCGGTTATGAACAGTGTCACCGGGTTATGTCGTCGGAAAAAGGGCTTTCAGGTCAATGGTATTTTGTGTAATTATTTAAAATGTTAAGGATATTTTTGGTTTATTTTTTTCTCTTTCCTAATTAACTAATTTTAATTTATCCATAACTAGATACTTAATTAAATAGCTATTCATTAAATTCACTCTAAAATTATAGCGTAACAATTGTTTTTTTTGTTAAGAAAAAAAAATTATTATTGTCACAAAACTTTTTTCTAACGCAAAAAAGTCGATATATGTAGATACGAATCCAAAAAGTCTTCTACGTTAATTATTTTGACCAAAAGTCTACTATACCTAGAAACTATCAAATTCTTCACATTTGTTTTATATGCAAAAAGTCCACTGGAAGAAAATTCAAAATAACTTCGGAAGATGGGGCTATAGAGTAGACTGAGTATTTTGCAACTTTTAATTACAATTTTTAAGAAATTATTGCAAGTGTAAAGTTAATTATATATTTTTTAATGTTATTTCAAGATCTATAATATTTTGAAAAGACCAAAATAAACTACACTCTATAATTTTTTCATAAACATGATTTGAAAACAAACTACATTTTATTCAAAAAAAAAAAAAAAAACGGCATGCTATTAATTCTGACTCTCAACTCTTTATCTCAATTACAGAAATGCGATGAGAGAGTGATCCACCCTAGTAACTATAACTCTTTCTAGTTTCTATGTAATAGTTTAAAGAAAAATGATAATTATTTTCTTAAAACGATTGAATCGACATGTAAAATGCAAGTTGGGAATGCAATAAGAACTATTTGCGTACATAATCACTTTCCCAAAACTTTTTTAGTTTTCTAACACTTTGTGTACTGTCCAAAATGATCTAACACTTTCTTTTGCAAAATGCAAAATGACTATTTTACATCTCTGTTGATACACGCGTGTACAGTACCTGGTACTGTACAGGGTTTTGACTGGAAAATCAAAAAGTGTACAGTTCACAAAGTGTTAGATCCTTAAACACTTTTTAAAAAATGCTAAAAACTAAAAAGGTTTTGAAAAATGACAAATTAGCAAAGAATACCATGCAATAATTAGATTGGACAATTCAGATTCTGAATGTGCAAGTAACACATATTGACACTGTCTTTATTCATTGGTCAAGTGTACGTATCCAATTCGGTTTCAAGCATTTCAGCGATTCTAATTTCTTTTTTTTATACTCCAACTTGTACTATTTCCATATTCAATTTCGTTAATTTACTCATTTATATATAAAATAATGACTTTCCGAAAAAAAAATATGTATATATATATAATAATAATTACTTGATGTCAAAAAAAGAATAAGTGATTTATAGTAGAAAACACTTTCACTATTTATTCTTATAAAATAGATACTTTCAACTATTATGGCATTTTTTATACTGTTCATTTTCATTAAATCCGAAATTGCTCTGCATGTACACGATAATGGTGGATACAATGTCGTGGACGGATGAGAGATTAAAGATATGAGAGAAAATAAATATTTTCCCCTATCTGTTTTGTTTTGTATTTTTCTATATTGTGAAAGACATAAAACAATTTTTTTTGGTTAGAATGAATTATATTTATATTTTATCATTATTTTAAGATCTATTTTACTATAGTTTAGGTGTCAAACAAGAATTTTTTAAAAAAATATATAAAAAAAAATCAGAAATCTAGTTAGAAATCTATTTGAATGATGAGTTGTGCACAATGTAATATGGACATATGTGAAGATGCAGTTTTTGAAGCAGCCGTTGTACCAGGCCAAATAACTCACGAAGTGATACAAGGCAGCAGTACAAGGCGACTGATGACGAGGAGTAGACCACGTAAACTAAACCGGAGTTTTGGAATGGTTAAGTGCATGACGTGGACGTGCCAAGAGACGGTAGCTGAGTTGGACGCATCTTGGTGAATATATTGCAACATTTAAGAGGTTCCTTATTCTTCTCATAAGAGTAAGGAATGTTGAAGATTCTTGGAGATTTGCTATGATCTTCACGGGGAAGTTTTCGGCTAGGGTTAGCCGCAAGTGCTGTTGGGTATAAGTAGGCGTGGAAAGGCATCGTATGTGCCTTAACACAATAGAGGGAATTCTGAGCATAGGGCGAGTGATTATCTTGTAAGAAATCAAGAGTTAAGGGCTAAGAGATTCGATTGAGAGGTTCATGGATCACGTATAGATTTAGGAACATGTGAGGCTAGAACGACAAGTCAATGCGTGTCTTGAGCTTGTCTAAGTCGTGTTAGGTAAGACTTGTAAGTGTACTTAACATATTTTCTAGTAATACAGTTTTCGTGTAGAGAAATCCATGTGTTACATTGTGTTCTAGTTCATGTACTACGGATCTTGCATTTTCAATATGGATGTGGACATGATCGAGTGGACAGTGTTTCATTGACATATCAACATGGATAAACATTTTACACAAATATCAATTAAAATTGGTACACATAAACATGTCCACCGTACTAATTATATGTGTTATTGTTCTCGAAATTCGTTCAAACGAGAATGGACAGCTTTTCATGGACAAATAAGGAATCAATAGTATCGTGGACATGTTAGCATGAATGTTTCTTATGCACATATCGACGTGAACAAACATTTTATACAAATATCCATTATAATTGGTGTTACAAATAACCTTTAGAAACAAAATCAACGTTGTTTGGAGTGGTATGCAAACGTATGAATTGTGAAACTAGTGCGGTTAGATGATTTTAATGTTGTTCGGATTTAATGTGTTTCGAAGAGAAAACATTTTTAACCTTAAATATACGAATTTCAGATACAATGATATGCAGTCACTAAATTGTCCATATTACATCATCCACAACTCATTATCCAATGGATTTCTTAAACTATAGTAAAATGAGTCTTAAAATATAGAAAAAAAAAATTATAATTCGTTATAACCAAAGAAACTATTTTATGTTTTTCACAATATAGAAAATTAGAAAACAAAACATGTGAGGATAATAATTATTTTTACTTAGATTTTTTATTTATCATTCGTGTCCACCACATTGCATCCACCGAAACCATGAGTGAAATGTTGGTTTAAAGAATATAAAAGATTTTTCACTAACACAAAGTGTCTATTAATTTAATATGAAATAATAAAAATGCATATTGATGTAATTTTCTAAAAAAGAATTATACATGTCCCATAGTAGTGATGACGCAGTTAATCGATACATAAATTATAAGTAAGAGAGAATTAAAAGTCAACGAATTTAAACTTCAACCCACCTTATACAAAGGGTGAAGTTTGTAAGGACAAAAGCTCAATGTCGTTGACCAATGCCGGTCATGAGCGGCCCCTTACATGCAACAAACAAAAAATCAACTCAACTTTATAATTGGACATAACATATTTTCAATTCATTATCTTAATATAAGTTCAATATAGTCGACAAAAAAAAATTCAATTAGAATATTTTGGTTTGTATTGGTGAGAGTTTAGAGCATCTATAATTTCTTTCTTAATCAGTTTCTTGTCAAGTTTGGGTTGAAAAGTCATTGCAGAAAAATTCTAGAAAAGATTCAATATCAACAAATTGAGGGATAATAATGACTATGTGATATCGATAAAATATCGTAATTGTTTTCGTAACATGTTATTTTTTATATAGATATACTAGATTAAGTCACGCATGATATGCGGATAAAAAAACTATATTAGACTCTAAAAAACTATAACTTGCGTAAATATGATACATATAATTAGATTCTAAATTAAGTTACATGTTTAGTTATCTAAAAATTATGATTTGTAATTCACAACTAAGAAAATTCGAAATTGATTCATATTACCTATAAACATGGTAAATATTTCTTCTATATGAATGAAAAAGTTCCATCAACAAATTTCAAATCTTAGAATTTTTGTCATTTGATTCTTATAAAAGAATTATCAAACATGATAACAAACTGTTATTAATCTAATTTTATATAGTATGAGTCTTATATACGTTTTATTGTTTATATTTTTTATTTTGTAGTTTCTATTTTTTATCGTACTTTAATTTTTTGTCTTTATTAGTTTCTATTTAAATAAAACCCAATTTATTTTTCCATTTTTATTATTTTGTCTTCTTAAGAAATAAATAACTAACAATAGAAAAGTTTATATTATTATTGCATTGTTATTTTTCGTCTTTGACACACGTTACGATCTCGTGAGTTATAATTTTCGTAAAAAATATTTACTTAATACTTTTTATTGTTTTCTTTTTATTTAGATTATTATTTTGACACATGTCACGATCTTAATTAACAACAACACATGTCACAATCTCGTGAGTAATAATTATCATACGTGTCATGCTCATGTTGACGCGTTTAGCTTTATATAATAAGATTTAATACTCTCTCTGTTTCTAATTAATAGATGTTTTAGAATTTCACACATATTAAGAAAAAAATTAAAACTTAATTATAAATACATCATCTTTAATTACTAAACAATTTTTCACAATTCTATTTCTAAACCAATATTAATTCAATAAACTCAGTTATTTTTTTTGAAGTTTACAACTTATCATTATTAACTAAAAAAAATGCATAACAAACCTAAAAAATCTATCTTTATGAAAGAAAAAAAACTACAAAATTCTTCTTTTAGAAACAGAGCGAGTATATTATACATCGTTCTAACAAAATTTTTTTAGTAATTTAACATTTAACCAACAAAATAAAAAACAATTAGTAAAAAAAACAGAGAAACAAAACCATAAAATCCAGAGTCCTAAACTCCTAACTTCCATTTAATAAATTAGACACTCACATAAGAAATAAAATGATACAAAACAAATAATATGTAATGAACAAAAAATCACTTATCCCATAACAGTTAAATAAATAAATAAAACACACCCATCCAATAAAAAATTTAAGTCACATCATTACTATTTTCTAAACTACTATCTTATTCATTGTTAGTTTTATCAATTACTCTAGAACTAGGATTTAACCAATTAGCGCGGATAATTTTCTTTAAAAAAATTGCTTTGAAATTCAGAAAAATTGCTTTTATCTGATTTTTACAATATGGCTAACTAATGATCATAGATAAAGCTGTCAGTTTGTAATAATTTATCTATTTAACTCATTTTGCAGTAAACTAAAATATTATTTGGGCTAACCCGCAAAAACTTATAATCTTGAAAACATAACTCTAATATGTACCGTTAAATGACTCTGGTTTTTGTGATTAGTTTACGAACTCTTAAAAAATAGAGTTTTCTTGTGTCTAACTTTTTATAAATTTAGTACAATATTTTTCAACTTTTGTTTTGATATATATTCAAATAAAATATAATAAATTATAGTGAAGAATATGGCAAGAATTTGAATAGATTTTTTTTTTTGAATATATATGAATTGATTATTATTTTAAAATATATATTATTAAAAATAATTAAGAAATTAAATAATAAATAATTTCTTTAATGCAAAATATATACTTTCTATATTCTAATCAATAATTTTAAAAGATTATTATATTCTTTTCTATTTCAATTATTTTTTGTTATTTGTAATGGTATTTCATGTAATAACTTATAAAATAAAATTCATTTATAAAAATATCTTCTTAAATAATATTGTAGGGATATTTGGTTTTGTATTGGTGAGTTTAGAGTATCGATGGTTTCATTGGTACTCGGTTTCTGGTCAATAAGTACAAGTTTTGGGTTGAAAAGTCATTTGTGGAAGAACTGTAGAATAGATTCAAGATCGAAGATTCGATGGACAAACAACAATGACCCTGTGATGTCGATATGACATCGTGAAATATCCACCTAATTTCTCTCTTGATTCTTATTTTGATGAATTACCTCAAAACCCACAAAAGTGATTGTAGTGAAACTGGAGATGCCTGGCTAAATATTTTGATCTACTACTACATTAACAAATTAGCGAACCTCCTTTAGAAGTAATCATCAACGTAGGGTTCACATTTAAAAACATATATTAATTTAAATTAGGAATTGATTAGAGTGTCTAATCGTCATTGTAAGATACAAATATCACACAAGGGGTAAAAAGTAAAAAGGTAAAAGGGAACGGAATCTCGTTTTATGAAATAATATATCGGCGAAGTACAAAAAAAGTTAGGTCGTTGGAGATCGACGAGCTAATCGGAAAACGAGTAAGAACTAAGAAACTAAAGCTGGAACACTTGGAACTAATCGTCTTTTAGGTATCGTCATTGAATTGTAGGATCCTCTTCGAATGAGGAGAGTCTTCCTATTTATACGATCTTATGTCGGCTTAATCTTCACAATTTTTTTTTCTTTTCGAGTTCGATAATGACAAACTTCCTTTTTTCTCGCCGATACTTTTTTTTTCAGAAGTGATAAAGATAGTTTTTTTTTTAAATTAGAGGTCGGTGCCGACGTAGATCAGCCGGGCTTAATGGACCTTGAGACCGATAACAGAGCCGGCGTAGGCTGAATCTTCTGTAGTAATGAACTGTCGTGGACCGGAATCAATTGGGACGATATCGGTTCAAACTGAGTTAAACCGGTCACCTAATCACCGTCTACACTCTACACCATTGTATCGATTCAATGATGCATCAATGATTTTTGTTACCAAATTGATATTTCAGCCATGCTATGAGCCATTTTTTTTTTAATAAAGATAAGTCATAAGAATAATCATCTTTTGTTGGAAAAGAATAAACAAATGACATCGAGCGATTATGTATTGTTGTTGGAGAAGATACGTAAGCGAATTAGTTTGTGGACAGCTCGTGCTTTATCGATTGCGGGAAGACTGCAGCTTATTAGTTCAGCACTTCACAGTATTTCAAATTTTTGGCTGTCGGCATATCGGCTACCGAGAGACTGTATTCGAGATCGAAAACCTTTGCTCGTCTTTTTTCTGGTCGGAGTCTAAGTTAAACCCAAAAAAATGAAGATTGCATGGGAGGAAGTATGCAAACCGAAGCAAGAAGGAGGCCTACGACTTCGTCTTTTAAAAGAGGTAAACAATGTATGTTGTCTTAAATGATTTGGAGAAATGTTTCAACTCACCCACTATAACATCCCAAGAATGAGTTTTATGGCCTATTTTTTTCGATTAAAACCCTAAGGCGAGAGCCCTAAACCATGCGCCCAAAGAAACCCTAACCCTAGCTTTCCGAAGAAGAAAACCCTAGTTTGCGAATGAAGCAATGTTTCTGGCTCTTAATCTCCGACTGAAATTGTTTTGGGCGTGGATCATTCATTCAAAATTGGGTGTTAGGAGAGTTGGACCAAACATCAAAGAGGAGGAAGAGTTGGACCGAAAGAATCATTAGACGAGGAGTCGGGCTTGTTTTGAGTTAAGGAAAGCCCACAATCGAGATGGAGGGAGTGATTGAGGCCCATTCTAAAAGAAACCTAGAGTTTTGTGAGCACATTTTCGTGGCCCATTATTGAGGAAAAGAGAAGCCCAAGTTTAGAAACCCAATAATATCATTAAGGGCAAATCGGACCTTTCACCGAGAAACTCTAAACCTAGGAAGCCTACCCCTAGCTCTATAAATAGAGTAGCCACGACCTAGAGGAGATCAGAGGGTGATCTTGTGGCGAAGCCCTGCCGGAATCTCGTTGGAGCCACCACCATTGAGCCACCACGAAAGAGAAGCCACCGCACCCTCGTAGAAGGCAGATCTGACCCGTCTTGGAAGAGAAGAGTATCAGATTAGCAAATCGAATCTGATCGACATGAAAATTTGTGAGCGTGTTCCTAACTCTTAGATCTAACTATATCCGCAAGCGGTTCGTCATTTGGAGTTATCATTTGAATGTTATGTGTGTTTTCCCAAGACAGATCCGTGCAGATCAGATCCACGAGCAGCAACCTTGTGAAGCGTTTTGCCGGCGATCCAGGAAGTTCCAGGAGGCGATCTATATACCAATGTGAAGCTCTTCAACTCATCTTTCTAGATCTACCTTCAGATCGCCGTTTCGATGTAAGATCGGAAAGTTACAACTATTTCCTTCCGGCCACGTTTTTGGTCATTCAAAACCCTAATTCCATTTAGGAAAGTTTACTTTCCGAGAATTTCCATTTTTAGAAAGTCTATTTATGGCAAGTCCATTTATGGAAAGTTTATTAATGGAAACTTCTTTTTCAATCGTAATTTCCCGAAGAGGCGTTTACCCATCTGCAACATCTCTGACCGTTACTTCTTCAACCGCCATTTCTCAGGTTCTATTAGATTAATTAAGGTGGGGATATGTTCTGAGAATTCCTCAAATGCTTTATTTAGTTTATTAATAGGCGTAGGGTGTTTAGACGATAGATGGATGTTTGTTGTTGAATGGATCATGTGAGTTAATAATGTTGATTATTTATTGCATAAATACATCTTCATTTGCATCATTCATAAATGGTAATGTGGACTTATAAAATGGAATGGTTAAAAGGAGATAAGAATGATAATGAAAATAAATACATGAATGGTATGTTATGAGAGAATTATAGGAATGTGTGTATGGCCAATTGGGTCATTGTGTGCGGCCGGCGTCATGGGTGTTGAGCCATGGAGCACGGTATCGTTTGATGGCTACATAAAGGACATGATGAGAAGTGTATGCCATGGTCTCACGAAGGATTCGTCAGTGAGTGGACCAAACGGTTGACGAACCGGGAATGATTATGATTATGAGAATGAGAATGAGAATGATAAAGGAGATTGAGTACCAGGAGTTGCGACCTGTGGGAATGTGAAAGAGTCAGGATAGGTCTACTTGAGGTCTTGCATTATTATGGTTGGCTGCATTTATTAAATTGTCATTACAACTTCATTATTGGCTAGCATGTTGCGTTTATTGGTGAATTAAATATTGTATTGTGAATCTCGTGGGCCCTCGTGCCTACCCCCGCTGAGTAACTTTGTTGCTCACCCCTTTTCAGGTAAGGTTTAAGTTCGTTTTAGGTTGGAGTGCAAATCAAGCTATTCGGTGGAATGTTTTCCGGTATTAGGGTGTCTCACCCACCATTATGGGTCAAATTGATCCAAACATATTTGATTCGCAAGGGTCTTTCTAGTCGGTTCGAGAAACCATGAATACATGATCTTGGATGTGGAGGAAGCTTCTGAAATATCGAGCTCTTGCTAGACAATTTCAAAGAATGGACATACGAAATGAAGAGACAACCTCTTTTCGGTACGATGTATGATCGGAGATGGGGTGTTTGATGGAGGTGACAGGTTCGAGAGGGATTATTGATATGGGTATCTCAATTCACGCTTCAGTTGCATATCTGAAAAATCGAAGAAGAAGAAGAAGACACAAAACATAGGTGTTGAACAGTTTGAAGAAGTTCTAGCTTCTCAACAACGTCGAGCTCAATCTGAAACAAAATATGTAGCTCATTGGAAGAGTAAAGAAGATAAATTTAAATCGGTGTTCAGTTCAAAACAATACATGGCTGCTCACAAGGGCAACATCGCCTCAGGTCAAGTGGCATAAAAGAATTTGGTTCTCTCATTCAACTCTGAAATACTCGGTGTTCACATGGCTAGCAATCCACAATCGTTTGTCGATGGGAGATCGTATGATAAAATGGAATGGAGGAGTGAATCCAGCATGCATCCTCTGTCAAGACCCCTTAGAGACTAACCATTTCTTTTTTTCCTGCCGATTCTCGAAAGAAGTTTGTGTTGGGTCCAAATTCCACACTCAAGGCCCATCACGGTTGAATGAATCCTACAAGAAAGGCCCAGCTCACGACGACATCTCATGAAACAAACCTAAAAGCTGGTGAGAGCCGAGCTCGCACATTAAGGGAGGTCGC
Organism: Eutrema yunnanense; assembly: GCA_002933935.1. Taxonomy (NCBI): domain Eukaryota; kingdom Viridiplantae; phylum Streptophyta; class Magnoliopsida; order Brassicales; family Brassicaceae; genus Eutrema; species Eutrema yunnanense. The sequence continues at coordinate 43,686 of PKML01053578.1, forward strand.
CGAAAGCAGGAGTTCGCTTTTCGCCGAGTCAAACGGGTCAATTCAAAACCCTGAGATCAAGCTCAGCATTAAAGTCTTATATTACGAATTTATGTCTGTATTTAAATGCAAATCAATAGGTCTAGATAGTTACGCTCTCAGCATGTATAAGAAACAATTATGAGCTATCTGGGAGAAGGACCGAATTCTTGGCAAACAAAGCAATACAAACTTTTTCTCTAAATTTTCTAAGTTATTCTCAAGAACATACGACCTGAAAAGCCAAGGATTGAGGTTGTGAGATTCTGCTCTAACAATTTGGCGCCGTCTGTGGGGAAGGAGCAAAACAACTTCCTCCAGGTAACCTACGAAACCGATCACTCGAAAGAAGATAATGGCGGACACAACAAGTGCAATAGTCACCACTTCATCCGGAGTTATGGACACCTCCATCCCACTAACCCAGCTTGACGACATCGCTCCAGCAAACTTGGATGGAACGACAAACGTTCTCATTACCACATCGGGAGTGAGTCTCACGACTGGGATTAACGACACTGATGATCCTTCGGGTCCTGCAGCCTTAAACCAGCCGGCTCCGGATCAAATAGCTGAGATCCGGAACATGATATTTTTTCTCATAGAACAGAATCGTCTAATGGCAGCTCGCCAGGACGACCTCGAAAGAATGGCTCGGGTAGGCACCACCAGGCGATTTGCCCTCCCACATGGGACACAATCCCTTTTTGCCCCTGGGCAGAGAGGATTTTTATTCCCACCTCCACCGGTGACGAGGCTAAACTTTTCCGATATCAATGTTTCGACCAGCATAATGGTTGGCTCAGCCACCACCTCACGATTCAGCTCGATGATATCGGACCCCATATTCACTCCTTCCACGATCCAGATCGCAGAAGGAGGAATTACGCCAATCGCGACCCTCCCGGGAGTAGATCCGACATCAAACCGTCTAATCGGTCAGGATCGCTCTGGGAACGCCAATGAAGTCAAGCCTTGGGATAATCCCGAAATCGAAGCGCGACCTGAGAATGGTGGCAGCAATCATGCCCAGCCTGCCGGAAAATCTCTGCTCCGCTTCTCGAGCAATAATGAAAACAACATGGGACCCAGCAGCTCACATGGGTTTGAATCGATCAAGAAATACTACGAAGAAACGAGTGCCGAGCTTCAGCGGATGAGATCGCAGGTCCACGCTGCTCTAATCTCAGCACCCGAGATAGATAGGGTAATTGATGAAGTCAATCAGACCCCATTAACCTCACGGATCGCGAGCCCCCAGCTCGGCGATGTCGGGAACATCCGATTTCCCCGGTATAACGGAGAAACCGACCCTAAGGTATTTATGAGAAGTTTCAAATTCGCCTTTTCGAGGGTGTGAATACTCGAGGGCGACCTCGAGTCAGCACGCTATCGTTTCTTCGCCGAAAATCTAACAGATTCGGCCTCTGAATGGTTTACCTCCCTGAAACCGAACTCGATTGACAACTTCACTCAACTTCAAGTTGCATTCTTGAAGCAATATTTGGTATTTATCCAGATCGAGACCTCGGAGGCCGATCTGTGGGTACTTACTCAAAAGCCAGGTGACTCGTTGCGGAAGTACATTGACAGTTTTAAAGCCGTCAAGGCAAAAATCGCCGATCTACATAACCCGACGGCCCTGAAAGCCCTCCAAAACGGACTGCTAAAAACCCCAAAATTTTTTGAGGAGCTCACAGTTCGGGAGCCCGTATCACTAGATGATGCACTACACCTAGGGGTGGGAATTTCGGTTTAATTTCGGGTTCGGTTTGGGTTTGGTTCGGTTCGGTTGATTCGGGTTGTATGAAACTCTAGCCGAACTCAACCAAAATAAGTTTGGTTCGGTTTGTGTTCGGTTTGGTTTAGTTCGGTTCGGTTGTAATTTGGTTTGGTTTTAGTTCGGTTTTTTTATAAAATTAACTCATAAAAACAAGAATTTTAACGAAACGTAAACAAAACGAAACCATAAAAAAAACCATTCCCTAAAAATCGAAAACCAAACTGAAATTATCTCACTTAATCAAAATTTAAAAAATGAAAAAAATTCATGGCTTCAACTCTCCCATGCCACTAAAATGAACATGCAACAAGTCAATAATTTAAATATAAGTTAATTATACGAACTAATATTTATTGATCTCTTATATGAGCCATTATAGGCTTGTAGCATTAATATAGAACTATTATAAAAAATCATTTACGTTAGCAAAATTTATAAAAAATGGAAGTTGAAAACAAAAAAAAGAAAAACGTGGGTTTAAGATCTTTATCTTAAAAGCTTTAGGTGAAGAACCGAAAATCCCACCATATGTGAAGAATTAAAAATCCCACCATATCTTTATCCTAAAAGCTTTAAGATCTTTATCCTAAAAGCTTTAGGTGAAGAACCGAAAATCCCACCATATGTGTTTATATTTTTAATATTACTAATTAACTAGTTAACAAAAACACATTGGGTTATCGGTTCGGTTCGGTTTTAAACCAAACCGAACCGTTCTGATTGAAAAAAACTTCAACCGATTGGGTTATATAAAGAATATGGTTTGGTTTGGATCGGTTTAAGTTCGGTTGGTTCGGTTTGGTTTTTTTGCCCACCTCATAACAGATTCAAGCCTTATGACCACAGCAAGTGGTGTGATTTTCATAAAATCAAGGGTCATTCGACCGAGGAGTGCCATGAGGTGAAGAAGCAGCTCGCCGCCAAATTCGCAGCTGGAGAGCTGGGCAAAATCGAACTGGAGAAACCTCCTCTGAGGAAGAACTATTACCCAGCTCGAGACGATGAAAGGCGAGATCGCCCATCTAAGGACGATCGTAAGCGAGAACGTTCAGCCGAAGACGCGACGAGGCGAGATCCCCCCAAAGACAGGGAGACAGACATACCTCCCCCCATCACGAAGAAAAAAATTAACTTTATTCACGGAGGATCCCAGTTGTGTCGCAACTCCGTAAATTCAATTAAAAAATATCAACGGAGGGTAAATACCGACGTACGTGACAAGACCCTGTTCAAGGGACCCGACACACATATCTCGTTCTGAGAAAGTGAGGCCGTTGAGCTAGATTGCCCACATAATGATGCTCTCCTAATCATGCTAGAAGTGGGTGAATACGAGCTCACTAAGATGCTTGTGGACACATGGAGTTCTGTAGAACTCATCCTCCTAAGTGTTCTTAGGGAAATGGATATACCAGATCACGAAATCGAGGAGAATAAGATGGTGTTAACCGGCTTCTCCGGGGAAACCACATTATCTCTCGGAACGATAAGACTCGAAGGATGGTCGAATTCACGGTGATAGATAGGCCAGTCCCGTTCAATGCCATCCTGGGAAGAACCTGGATACATTCAATGAGGGCTGTATCCTCAACCTACCATTAATGTATAAAATTCCCTACCAAGCATGGAATCGCAACAGTTAAGGGGAGTCAAAAGGAATCCAGAACGTGTTACATGTCAGGCTTCCAGATAGCAAAGAAAAGCGCCATATATCAACTACAACGTAAGGATGAGCTCACATATCGCCTGACCAAAAAGAAGAGTGGTCCAGGTTGCATCGGACCTCGCAAAGACTTTATTGAGAAAGTTGTGGTCAACGAGTCTCATCCTGACCAGAAGGTAGGAATTGGGTCCGAGCTCTCCAAGGCTCAAAAGGATCAACTAATAATATTCCTCAAAAAAACATTCCGGCTCATTCGCATGGACAACAGCTGATATGCTCGGAATCGATCAAAACATCATCTCACATGAGCTCAATGTGGATCCAAATAACAAACCAGTACGTCAAAAGCGTCGGAAATTCGGACCTGACAAGACCGAGGCTGTTAACAGCGAGGTCACCAGGTTGCTAAGCGTTGGATTCATCAAGGAGGTAAAATATCATGACTAGCTAGCAAACCAGGTTGCTAAGCGCCATATATCAACTACAACGTAAGGATGAGCTCACATATCGCCTGACCAAAAAGAAGAGTGGTCCAGGTTGCATCGGACCTCGCAAAGACTTTATTGAGAAAGTTGTGGTCAACGAGTCTCATCCTGACCAGAAGGTAGGAATTGGGTCCGAGCTCTCCAAGGCTCAAAAGGATCAACTAATAATATTCCTCAAAAAAACATTCCGGCTCATTCGCATGGACAACAGCTGATATGCTCGGAATCGATCAAAACATCATCTCACATGAGCTCAATGTGGATCCAAATAACAAACCAGTACGTCAAAAGCGTCGAAAATTCGGACCTGACAAGACCGAGGCTGTTAACAGCGAGGTCACCAGGTTGCTAAGCGTTGGATTCATCAAGGAGGTAAAATATCATGACTAGCTAGCAAATCCGGTTGTAGTAAAGAAGAAAAATGGCACATGGCGAGTATGCGTGGATTTTACATATCTAAACAAAGCGTGTCCTAAGGATAGCTTCCCACTACCTCACATCGACCAGTTGGTGGAAGCTACCGCAGGGCACCAGCTCCTCAGCTTTATGGATGCGTTCTCAGGGTATAATAAAATACAAATGAACCCTGAGGACCAAGATAAGACATCCTTCATAACAGAACGAGGAACGTACTGCTATAAAGTGATGTCATTTGGCCTTAAAAACGCGGGAGCAACCTACCAAAGACTTATGAACATGATGTTTGCCAGCCTCCTGGGTAAGTCAATGGAGGTCTACATTGACGACATGTTGGTTAAATATATGAAAGATGAAGATCACATAAGCCAGCTAGGGGAATGTTTCACCTTACTAAACAAGTATGGGATGAAACTTAATCCCTCAAAGTGCAATTTCGGGGTCGTTTCAGGTGAATTCCTAGGTTACATAGTGACTCAAAGAGGAATAGAAGCAAACTCCAAACAAATAAGTGCGTTCTTGGAATTAGAAATACAACTTCCGAGCTTGGTAAAGGAGGTGCAAAGGCTGACAGGCCGCTTTGCTGCACTAAATCGATTTATTTCCAGGTCGACTGATAAATGTCTCCCTTTTTACCAACTGCTAAAAGGAAACAAAAATTTCATATGGGATGACAAGTGCGGGGATGCCTTTAAGCAACAAAAGGCGTACCTCTCCGAGCCCCCCCATTTTGTCAAAACCAATTGAAGGAGAGCCGCTTTACCTATACGTAGCGATCTCTGAGGCCGTAGTGAGTGGCGTCCCCATAAGAGAAGAACGAGCTTAGCAGAAACCAATCTACTACGTGAGCAAATCCCTAGTAGACGCTGAAACCAGGTATCCACGAATGGAAAAACTGGCTTTGGCAGTAGTAATCTCAGCTCGCAAGCTCAAGCCGTATTTTCAATCACATCCTATCATAGTAATGACAACACAACCATTACGCACAGTATTGCACAGCCCCATCCAGTTTGGCAGGCTAGCCAAATGGGCCATCGAGCTGAGCGAGTACGATATCGAATATCGACCTCGGATTAGCGCCAAAGCATAGGTACTAGCTGATTTCATCATCGAGCTTACAGCTAATAGCCAGGTGACCGAAACAAGCTCCGAAACCTTGCAGCTTTACGTCGATGGAGCCTCCTCGAAACAGGGGGCAAGTGTTGGAATTCACCTATTATCCCCGACTAATGAGATCGTGAAACAGTCCTTTAGACTCAACTGGGATTCTTAGAATCGAATAACGAAGCCGAGTACGAGGCTTTAACAGCAGGTCTCCGACTCGCAGCTGGAATAGGAATACGCAACATGAATGCGTTCAGCGATTCCCAGCTCATTACAAGCCAGTTTCATGGAGAATACGAAGCCAAAGATAGCAGGATGGAATCCTATCTAGCCATAGTCCATGAGCTAGTTAAGCGATTCGAAGTCTTCAGCCTGACGCGAATACCGCGAGGTGAGAACACGATCGCAGACGCACTGGCAGCTCTGGCATCAACCTCGAATCCACTCGTAAAAAGAGTAATTCCGGTGGAAGGAATTGAAAAACCAAGCATTAAAATCAATAAAGATGCCGATGATTTAATGGAAATAGACGATGACAATATGGAGTTGGACATAGTACTAGCACCAATAGAGGACGATCTCCTTCCCAAAATAGGAGAAGCGGAGGACCCGGAACAAGCTCAGCTCGACGCCAGGCATGCTTCTCTCCGCGAAAAAATTATTGCAAGAGCTGACTGGCGAGCAGCGATTATACAATACATTGAGGGGGGAGAGGCTCCCCCCCCCCCCCAACAAGTGGGAAGCTCGCAAGCTCAAAACCATAGCTTCAAGATATTGTATAATCAGCCCCCGCCTTTATAAGCGAAGTATGAATGGCCCCTACCTTGTATGTGTCCACGGGCTCGAAGCTTTTACGATATTGTCGGAAGTACATGGAAGCTCGTGTGGCAGCCATTCAGGAGGAAGAGCACTAGCCATCAGGATCAAAAGGCAAGGGTATTTTGGCCCACCTTGGTCGCTGACTGCGAAGAACACTCTAAAGCATGCGACAAATGCCAACGGCATGCTCCCATGTTGCATCAGTCCACTGAAAATTTATCTTCCATCTCATCTCCATACCCCTTTTATGAGGTGGTCTATGGATATAGTAGGACCTATGGTGACCTCGGGAAAAAGGAGGTGTCGCTTCCTACTCGTCCTCACTGACTACTTCACCAAATGGGTAGAGGCAGGAGCTTTCGAGAAGGTTAAAGCAAACCACGTTCAGGAATTCGTATGGCAAAACGTAATCTGCCGGCACGGAGTCCCATACGAGATTGTAACCGATAACGGTTCACAATTCATCTCAAATCAGTTCCTCGAGTTATGTGGAGATCATGAAATCAGGCTGACAACCTCGACTCCACGTTACCCTCAAGGCAACGGGCAAGTCGAGGCAGCAAATAAGCTAATATTGAGCAATCTCAAAAAACGATTGGCTGCTAAAAAGCAAAAATGGTCCGACAAACTCCCTGGAGTACTATGGGCTTGTCGGACCTCACCTCGCAAAGCAACCTCATAAACACCATTTTCCTTGGCTTATGGAATTGAGGTCGTAGTCCCCGCTGAGGTCGCAGTCCCCAGTCTGAGAGTAGATATGTGTCCAGTAAACGAGGAACTAAATAATGAAATGCTTCTCGACCAACTCGATGTAATCGATGAGCGTCGAGATCGAGCACTCGTCAATATTCAGAACTACCAACACGCAGCATCACGCTACTACAATTCAAAGGTCAAACAGCGAAGGTTTCAAATCGGCGAGCTCGTCTTGCGAAAAACCTATGAAAACACAAGAGAAAGGAATGCTGGAAAATTGGGTACCAACTGGGAAGGTCCATACCAAATTTCCGAGATAGTAAAGAACGGCGTATACAAGCTCGCCAGGGTGCACGACAACACACCCGAGAGGAACTCATGGAATGCCATGAATTTAAAGAAGTACTATCATTAAAGGCACTTGTAAAAATCGAACTACGAAAGGCTTGATCCCTCCTCAGGGTACGTAGGCAACCTAACAAGGGTAGAGCTATTAAAATAAAAAAATCTCTCTCCCATCAAGCCTGTTAAATGCAGCTTGAGGACCCTAACTCCTACTTTACAAGCTAAAAGCTTTACCCCATAAATGAACAGCCTTACGAGCTAAAGCATGCTACTAGCTAGCATGACTCAATTTTGCGTCTAAATTGCAAGGTCACAACCTCCCTAGTCTATAAATGACAACAACCTCCACGTCTAAATTTTCTAGGTTGCATGTCTGCCTCTAAACGGCTTCGACCTTGCGTCTTAAAATCGTCTGGTCAGCTCTCATGGTCTCTAAACGACCTGGAAGCAAGGTCTCTAAACGACATGGATCTTTGGTTGAAAAACTGCCTCTGATCTAAAATATCAGCCTCTAAATGGCAAAAGTTATCATAAAAAACCAAAATAACTAAAACCTCCTCAAGGGAGCATAAGTTCAAACCAAAAAGCCCATCATGGCATAACGAGTTCAACAATAAATAGAAACGAGTTTAAAAGCCTCCCCAGGCACCAAGTTCGAGGAACAACAAAGGATGAAAAGAGTAAAGGAGTCTTTAGCAGGCAGGTTCAGCTGGTTTATCCTCCGGGACAAGTTGATCCAAGGGCAGTGGGAACTCCTTCCTAAGCTCCTGAGAACCAAGGTCCAGCTGATCACTTAATTGTGCACTTGGCCCAGCAGGCAGCGTAACCGAATCATTGGATACCTGCGGAATGTCAAGTTTACCCAGGGAAAAATTTGATACCTGGACGATGGCAAGCTCCGCGTCCAAACTCAGCTTCTCAACCTCAATACCCTTCTTTTCAGCCTTAAAATCGTTGACGGTTTGATTGATAATATCATCAAGAAGAAGGATGTTGGACTTACATTCCATAATATGAGTTTCGGTGTCGACCTCGATCTTCTTCTTCTCGAATTTATACTTTATCCCCAAAAGAATGGTGCGATACTGCTTGGACATCTCCCTCCTCGCAGCCTTCTCAGCCTTCTTCACCATCTCTTTTTGCCTCTTGGCGAGCTTCTTCGAATCCTCCGTAACCTTCTCAACATGGACTCTTAAGCCCACTATACTCTCATTAGCAGAGCGTAAGCCAACCTCAGCAGTCCCAGCTCGCCCCTCGGCAAATCGAAGGTCCATCCTCAAGTCTTCATCTAATTTCTCTAGCACAGAGACCCGGGCTTGAAGAGCGTCAGCATGAGCTTGAGCCTCCCGAGCAAAGTCTTCACATCTCTTGGCCAAAACGGCATGACCCTTAACATGACTTTCCAAAAGGGCGACCTCAGCCATCTTCTCCTTGTTTCGCGTAATCCTCCCCATTAGCTCGTTCCGCTCGGCAACCAGATCATCAATGGTTTTAGCCGCCCTCTCAACCTCCTCAGGCTGAGTAGCAGAGCGGAGATCTTGCGCGAATGAGTTACGCAGCGGAAATCGCCTAAAAAAGAAAATGTTAAAATTTCTTTAGCGGAGAAATTAAAAATAAAAGGAAGAGAAGAGGAAATCGGAGCCACCTGACCAATCGCACCCGCGAACTTGGTATAGCTTTCAGATTTCTTCATATTCCTTAGGGATGGCAAAAAGCAGGAGGAAGACCTAACACGCCTGAAAAGGTTCGCTAGCTGGGAGTTGTTCTCTACGATTACTTCAGGACCATCAAAGTCAAATCTAAAAGCATTCGGAGAATTTCCTCCACCACCTTGCGAACGAGGCACCACATGCCTTCTTGATGTTTCCTCACCGTCAATCCGGTCATCACAAGACTGCTTAGAACGAGACTGATGCTCGGCAGAGTGACCAGGTTCCTTAGAAGATACCTTGGAAGTGGATCTTTGAGAGCCCCTAGCTTGCATATCATGCTGGGCAATCTCGGTCTCATCACCCCTGGCACGTTGCCACCATCACCATGGCCAGCCTTGGATTCACGATGGTCACCCCTCTCGGGTTCCTCACGCTACGAGGTCTCAACGCGGACAGATTTGCCGAGAGCCTCCTCGACCCTCTTGTCAAGAGCTCCAGCTGGCGTCGGGGCAGGGCGCAGTCGCATCATTTCCTTGTACGATAGGCGTGGTGTTTTCTTAGGGGGAATCATTTTGTTGGACTCGGTAGAACTGTCGCTGCGAGTCAGATCAACCTGGGAGGTAGCGAGGGCAGTATCCGGCACCTGGGATCCAGCCGGAGGATCAACCTCAACACGAACTAAATCTTTAGCAACAGCCTCGAGTCTCGGGATAATGGATAAAACCGGGGGGAAAACTTGATCTTGAAGTGGGGGAGACGGAGTCCGAGAATCTGCGAAATCAAACAAGGGAGATCAGAGAGAGGAAAAGCTCTTAACCCAAAAGATGTAATGTAAATACACACGCATACAAACCTATGATCCGGAAAATAGATGCAACATATAGCCTGGGAGCTCGGCGCTCGCGAGCTTGCTGAATTCTATCGAGGGTGAAACCTTTCCAATCAGAGCTCTCCCCCTTGACCAGATCGATGAGCTGTTGAACCTCAGTTGTCACTACCTTTGAAGAATCAATTGACTCTGCAAAAAAGAAAATCAAATCAAAACAGAAGAAAAACAGCGATAAAGAAATCCCAAGAAAAGACACTCGAATCGGCATCCTGGGGATCGTGCTGACCAGTAATCTGAGCCCAGGAATGCCGAAGTACCGACTCGCCCTCAACAGACTTGTTGGAGATTCTGAAATAAAACCACTGCTCCCACCACTTGTCATCCCTTACATTAAACCTGAAAACGGACCGGTTAACCTTCGCCGGAAAATAATAGGTCCCGCGAAGATGAGAATTCCCTTTGACATTAAAGAGCTGGCGGAAGACCTCGGTGTCGAAAATGACCCCAGACTCTTAGGAACGTAACCAGAGTGCGACAAGGGATCTCATCGCGCTGGGCATAAGCTGTGGAAGGGTGAGCCCGAGGTCGCTGATAATATTAGAGATAGCCGCCGGGATGGGAAAAGTGAGGCGGCATCTCAAGAAGAACGCGGCATAACCACATGCGTAACCCTCCGGAGAGCTATCATCTGATGGAATAAGCATGTCGCAGGTATCGAGCCCGCATAAGGCAGAGATATTCGCGAGCTCGGCAGGAGAAATCGTACTCCTCGAGTGAGATTCGAACCGATCGGCGAGGGAGAGAGAAGCACCCAGCTGAAAGGAAGAAGCCATTGCAGAAAGAGCAAAGAATCGAGGTTGAAAGAAGAAATTCGACCGGAAACAATGGAGGATGAGATTTTACGGAGGAAAGTATCTCGGATAAAAGTAAAAATAAGGCGAAGACAGTTCAATTAAAGGAGTAGAAGTAATAAAAAAAAAAGAGAAGAAAAAAGTAAAAGACATCATTACCTTGTTAAGTAGAAGTCAAGGCGGCGTGGGAAGTTGAAGCAACGTGAACCGCTCATTTATATCCACTCGCCCACTCGTCTTGTCACATCCCTTAAAAGTCGTGCAGATGTTACAAGGTCCCTGCAAACTCGGCGTCCGAGTAAGTAAGAAATCAATCAGAAACCCGAGATTGCAGATCGCATCAAATAGAAGATCAATTAGGACCCGAGATCGCAGCGCCGCATCCTCAATGATAAATCATTAAGGATGTTGGGGGGCAACTGTTGGGCCCAAATACCACACTCAAGGCCCAGCACGGTTGAACGTATCCTACAAGAAAGGCCCAGCTCACGACGACATCTCATGAAACAAACCTACAAGCTGGGGAGAGCCGAGCTCGCGGATTAAGGGAGGTCGCCGAAAGCAGGAGTTCGCTTTTTGCCACGTCAAACGGGTTAATTCAAAACCCTGAGATCAAGCTCAGCATTAAAGTCTTAGATTACGAATTTATGTCTGTATTTAAATGCAAATCAATAGGTCTAGACAGTTACGCTCTCAGCATGTATAAGAAACGAATATGAGCTATCTGGGAGAAGGACCAAATTCTTGGCAAACAAAGCAATATACAAACTTTTTCTCTAAATCTTCTAAGTCATTCTCAAGAACATACGACCTGAAAAGCCAATGATTGAGGTTGTGAGATTCTGCTCTCACAGTTTGGACTCGACTATCGAAAGGTTTGCTCAAAGGTTGCTTCTCAACGGACTGGCACACTCTGATTCAACTCATCAGCGATCCACACCTTGGTTGTACTCCTCTATTTTCGCTCCGTTATGCCTTTCAAGCCACCATCCACTGCCTTTGGAAGGAGAGGAATGGTCGCCGTCATAGTGAATCTCATGTTTCCTCAACTCGAATAGTCAATATAATCGACAAACAGATCCGCAACATAATATCTTCAATTCGCGAATTAGGAAAGTAAATTCGACGAAACTCTTGAAATCATGTTCAAAGCAAGAAGTTGAGGAAGATTCAGATTTAAAAAAACAATATATTAATCGCCTAATCAAAGAATCACATATGTTGTAAAAATGATTTTTTTTGTTAATCTTGAATAATTTTACATTCATTTAAAAAAAAATAATAATAATATGGTGCTACATTGCAAACACAGTTTCAATTGATTATGAGGTTTTGGGTCAAGACTTGTATATTCTCCAGATCGAAGATTAAAATATGTAATATGATTATTTTTCAACTATCACTCGATATTATGACTTCTAGATATGTTTTGCGCTTGATACTTTTCCAAAAAAATTAACGATACTTAATGGCAACATATTATAGTAAACTGTCTGAATCACAATTTGCTGACCAAAAGATTAGATCTCTGAGTCTCAAACTTTGAGCGTACATGTTCTTCCTCATTAAATGTGCAAACACTTTGTTAAACTTGCAGTATTTTACATCCTCAGGCTACAACAACATAAGTAACAATTGTCGAGATTCACTCTCATTTTCTTTTCTAAGAATCCATAAAATCGTTGATATTTTGAGGATCCATCATTCTTAAACACATGAAGTCATCTATTCGCTTTTCTTCCTTGTTTTCCGATTCTTTTATGTTCCCGATGTATCACTATTGTGGTCTTTTTTTGGTAATTTACTAATTTGAGCGTTAGAGAACATCAAAAAACACCACACCATCATATTTTTCGAGCTCTAACGTTTTTTGATATTTGTGTAAAAGACTTGCCTCCGAGAAAACGAAAATAACCTCAATCAATGTTTAACTGGTATATCAATTTCTAAACTTTAGTAAATTTGTTATTTAAAAATCAAATAATAAATAGTAGTCAAAACATTTATTTGGTAAAATTTGACAAATACTAGTGTTTTTATAGTTTCTATTGGAGCTTCTCTTGTAATATACTCCCTCTGTTTTAAAATATTAGATATTTTAGAAAAAAGCACGCAGATTAAGAAATTACTTTTTTCTTAACAAAAACATATTTAATGAAAAAAATACTTAATTAAAAATCGAATACTTCATCGTTAATTGTTTGGAATCCAGCATATTCACAAGTACAATTGATCGTTGGCTTTTCACCTTCTTTGACTACATTAAAATAAATCAGTAAATATTTGCATTGAAATCTAAAAACATCTTATATTGTGAAACAAAACAAAAAATTCATAAACATCTAATATTCTGAAACAGAGGGAGTATATAGAGATATGTTTTACCTTAAATAGTTATATTCTCTTTTTCTCAATACCTCATGGAAATTATAACTTTGTGTATATGTAACAAAAAAAAATCAATATGTTAACTTTATAAATGTTACAATATATAGGAGTATTTGCATCTAGTGTCACTTAATCAAAACATAGTTTGTGTTGTAACACTTTTCAAATTCTGAAAAAAAATAAATAACATTTTCTCTGTTGAAAAGACGATTTTACCCCTGCTTGTTATTGGTATGTGTACTGTACACCGTTGATTCGCGCAATACTATAAATGGGTACGACTAGAAAGTCAAAGCGTGAATAGTACACAAAGTGTTATTTTTTCCCCAGATTTTGTAAAGTGTTAGTACACAACCAATGTTTTCACTAGAGCTGTCAAGCGGATCAGACCCGCCCCGCGCGGAATAAATTTTTTTTTTGACCTGCTTCAACCCGCCCTGCCAAATTCATGAACATAAATTTCTCGATCCGCATCCGCCCGTTTGAATTCGCGAGTACCCGCGGGTAACATGTAAATGATTAAATAATAAAAAAAACTTATAATGTTTTTAGTAAAAAATATATATTTAATAAAATAAATTTCATATGATAAACCATAAATAAAAAAATTTCTGAAAAAAATAAAAAATTAATTTTTACATATTACAAAATATTTTAACATTTTAATAGTATTTAGTAAATAAATATTATTTATTAATTTTTTAAAAAATTGGGGGTAACCCACGGGATCCGCAGAAAAAATTAATTCATATCTTGTGCGCATTTTAAAAATCTTGACCTGTGATATGCTCAATTTAATACCCTAAAGTATTAAAGCAGTTGTAATAGTATAGCTAGGGGTCGAACCACAGAAGACTCACAGAAAC
>PKML01053594.1:0-16468 GCA_002933935.1 Eutrema yunnanense
CATTACAAAAAAAAAATGAGTTAAAATAAGAAAAATACTTATTCCACCAAGTACTCTAAAAATTCTAATAATAGGATTAAGGTTAAGCAGGAAAATATGATTAGGAAAGTCGGAGTAAAAATACCTTTTTTTTTACACCTATATAAAATCTAGAAAAAATATTTTTATTGTTATTATTTTTTTTCATCTTTTTTTCTTGCTCTGCTTTTTTTTTATCCGAAGGTCTTGCTTTTTTTTTATCCGAAGGGTCCTAGGTGCTTGCTTTTTTTTTTGGGTGCGGAGCTGCTGCGCAGCTCCGCACCCAAAAAAAAATCACCCTTCGGATCCTAGGATAAAAAAAAAAGCTGCGCAGCAAGCCTTCGGATCCTAGGACCAAAAAAAAATCAGCGAGCACCTTCGTGTGCGAAGCAAAAAAATTTTATTTTTTTTAAGAGCGCTCCGTTAACTTCTAGTCTTATTTGTACTAGTACAAGGTTGAGTATTGCACAAGTCGCACATATAAAATCAATGAAATATGCAGTAATATTGCTATTGAAAAGGAAGCCTACGCCGACAATATTAAGTATAACCCTAATTTACACATAAGAATACAAAATAATAACATAAAATAACAAAATGATAAGAAATAATTACTACTTTTACTTCACAAATTTAAGTACTTATTTAATAATAAATCCAAATATTTACCTATCTTATTGTTTTGTATAGAAGCTGGTATATATTTAACTAAATCAGCCTTCGCACTTATTATGTATTTAGTTATATATATGTTCAAAATAATATATAGAAATACCAGAGCACAAATAAGAAATCCATTAATCTCAACCAATAAATTTAAAGGATAATCCTTAAGCACATTATTTCCATTAGATGTTTCTAATAAATTAGGTATGAATTTTTTAACATTATTTTTAGTATCTAAAACTTTCGACATAAAAGTAGTAGTTAACTGTACAGCACCTGCAGTTGGCACACCTGCAGCTAATTTTACAGCTGGAGGACCTGCAACATACTTAGCAACTTGAATACCAGCACCAGCACCAGCACTAGCTGATATCGCTGCCGCTACTTTACTATCAACGGAAACACTAACTTTTCCATTATTAATATTTACTGTGGCATTTTCCCCTATATTTACGGAAGACCGTCCGCTGTCTTTATCAACCATATGATAAATTAACTCATCATTAGATATAACAGAAAAATCTAAACCCCATATAGCATCTAACCCAAAAATATGTGAAATAAAGAGAAATATAAAGCTAGTAAATAAAAATAAAATATTCAGAATAATAGGATTTGTAACTAGTAGTCTATCAATAAAACCCGTACCTCCCCTATAAAAATGCAATCATAGTGTACAAACAATAAAACTAAACAAAAAACTCATAAATATCATATATAAAAAAATTAAGGTTAAAGAAGACAGGTTTCAATCTTCTAGTGTTATTTATACTAATACAAGATTAGTCTTGCACAAGTCGCTAATAGTTATTTTTTTTTTCTTATAATTCTTCATAATTAGTTCTAAACTATCGCAGTTTTAAAAACACCGGGGGGGGGATAAAGAGCCTTATCCATCCCCCCCCCGTCCAAGATCAGCCAAACCGCCAACTCGGCTGATAAAGCAAAGTGCAATTGTATATCAGGTACTCTTGCCTTGCAAGTATCATTCCCACCTTGCAAGGCTTCAAATCCCTAGGAGTAATTTCTGCTCAAGCAGCCAAAGCATCGTTTGCTAAGAATATCCTACAAAGGAGTATCCCGTAACCCTCCAATCCTTCCCCCCCCCCTCCTCGCCAATTCCCCTCTAGGTGAATATATAAAAATAAAAGATCATTTCCTCCTAAAGGCTAGTTACTAAAAACACCCTATTTTATTATATGACCATACGATTTTTAATACCTATACTCACAATTTCCCACATTTTTCCCACCAGATACAAAAAACGTCTGAATGGAAGAGAATAACAAGATGTTATTCCCTAAGCCCTTCATTTATATAAAAAAGATTTTAAGAAATTTAGATCCTTTGATTTATATCTTTCTATTGAGCAATTATATGACTCGAAGACTTTCATTTCTCTTTTTGATAATTTGGATCTTTCTATTAGGTATTCTCTCCTTTTTAGGGTTTGTTATTCTGAGGAGTTATATTACAAAATGCTTGCCACTCAGTATCATTTCTTTCTTTCGGATTTCTCACTGAAAAACCAGTATTTAACTTGTTTTTCATATATAAATATATGAAAAACATTGTTTTTTTTTTTTTAAAAAAAAAACTAGTTTACAAAGGACTCTAATTGATAGACTTGAGGTCGCTGAAGACCTGTATTCTTTCTCCGATTTCCATGTTTGGTATATTCAGATTCTGGCTTTTAAAGTTGTCTATAACGATAAGATTAGACCCTCTAAGCTAGCCATCCAATCTTCCCGTAGTTTATTTAGTTCTGATCCTAACCTGTCCGAGCATAATCATTTGATTGATTCATCTAAGACTAAATTAAAATTAGTTGGTAGTCAGATTCTTTAACTATGAATTTAACTCACTACGGTTATATCCCGAAAGTTGTGAGATCTTTAACCAATATTACCCATATTTATTTAAATGATCAAGATAATAATTTTATTGACCTTATAAATAGTCATGGGGTGAAATCAAACCAATTTATTTTTGATGAATCTACTCTTGTTTTTAGATCTAAATTTTATAACCATATTACTTTTGTCCAGTCTATTAGAATCCCTTATAGTGACAGAAATAAACATGTGATTACTGTATTTAATAAAGACGGTCGTCTTATATTAAATGCAGTTGACACCCCTTTAACAGATAATACCTCCCGGTTTAGTAGAACCGTAGGTAACTTAACCAAGGTTATTGACGATAACATGTGTGTTATTAAAAGTATTCTTAAATTAAACTTAAAACCTATCCCTTGCGGGATCCCAAGCTACGCAAGGGATCCTAAAGGATCCCCCCCCCCAAGGGGGGGGATCGGTTAAGAAAACTTATCCTTTTAAAAAGCTTAATGTTTCTGATCCTTTTATAGGTACTTTTTTAGAAACATATATGGACGATAACAATGAAGCTAAAGTATATGCTTTAGGGTTTTATACTAAACAGCATGGTTGTCACACCTTTTATATTAAGGAGACGTTAGATTCTGATGAATTAATTATGAGGTGTTTAGATTCTATGATCTGTAATAAGTATGATGATTATATTTTTTATGTTCATAACCTTGGTAAATTCGATATATATTTCTTACTCAGTGCCTTGGTGAAATCCGATAAATATAAATTTGAATTCTTGTCTAGAGATTCTTTGATTTTGTCAATTACCATCAAGGCTGATTATAAAGTTAATAAAAGACTTTTAAAAAGGATAAAAAAGAGTATAAGGATGTCGAACATAATATTAATTATAGTATCACTCTTGTTGATAGTTATAATATATTAACTCAGAGTTTAGAGGCATTATGTAAAAGTTTTTCTACAGATGTTCAGAAAGATATATTCCCTTATAAGTTTATGACTACTAAAACTTTATAAGGGAATTAAGCCGGCCATTGAGTTTTATAAGGACGGAGTTGATAGGAAACTATATGATTTAATTCCTTGTGATTATTGAGACGCAGAAAAAACAACTATTGATTATTTAACAAAGGATTTGATTTCGTTATATCAAGTTATAAGGAAATTTTCTGGAAATCTTTGACTAAACCACAAAATCCATCTCTCAACCTCTAGAACTATTTCATCCTTAGCCTTTAAAATATATCTTTCTTCTAACCGGTTTTATAAGAATAATATACCCTTAATTAGAGATAAAACTGTTTACGATGATATTAGAAAGAGCTATTTCGGTGGTATAACAGAAGTTTACAAACCCGAAGGTAAAGATTTATATTACTATGACGTTAATTCCTTATACCCTTATGCTGCTTTGAACCCTATGGCTGGTTGTATTGCATCGTATGATAATAATATAAATACACGTATAGACAAAGATAGCGATCTATTCGGCTTTTTCTATTGTGAAATACAAACGTCTAATTTATATTATGGTCTATTACCCTACCACAGTGATGGTATTATAATGCCTAATGGTGCTTGACGTTGGTGATATTTCTCCGAAGAATTAAAGTTTGCAGCCCTTCATGGCTATTCTATTACTGTTATTAAAGGTTATTATTTTAACCAAGAAATAGATGTATTTAAGGAGTATGTAAATCATTTTTATAAAATTAAGTCTACAACAAAAAACATGGTTGAGAAGCAGGTGTCTAAGAGTCTACTGAATAACCTTATAGGTAGATTTGGATTAAATATTCATAAAACCTATACAGAGTTATTATCTACCGAGTCTTTTAAGGATCTTCTCATGACTAAAAAAGTTTTAAACTTTAATGCGATAGGAGAACTCTATTTGGTTAACTATATGAACAAAATCGACAGAAAAATCTGTCAAGAGTCTGGTGTTGACTATAGAAATACTTTAATAAATGACATTAAAGATAAAAAGATCCAGGAAGAGTGTTTTGACGATGTAAGTATAGCTATTGCGTCAGCAGTTAATAGTTATGCAAGAATATTTATGAACAAAGTTAAATTGGCCTTGCTTAAAAGAGGAGGATCCGTTTATTATACGGATACTGACAGTCTGGTTACAGATATCCCCTTAGAACCAGAGTTGGTTGGAAATGAATTAGGTCAATTTAAATTGGAATATCGCGTAGCTAAAGCTTATTTTGTTAGCAACAAAACTTTTTAAACCTGGTGGACGGCTCTCATGTAATAAAAGCTAAAGGTATAAACAACCATAAATTGCAAGAAGATGATTTCATTAACCTTCTTAAGGGGGAGTCTATTAAATCTAACAGAACTAGTTCCTGAGGGGCCAGGAACTGGTCCCGAGGGAACAAGTCCCCCGGGGACTTGTTTTTCATATATAAATATATGAAAAACATTGTTTTTTTTTTTTTTTTAAAAAAAAACTAGTTCCGTAAAAAATTATTCTAAGGGTTATGTTAATATTGTAGACAAGAGTGTTGTCCTGTGAGCTAACTCCTACAAGAAGCGAGCTAAAATATATGATGGGGATCCCAAGGTTTGAGTTGACACAAAACCATTAGAAATATCATCTCTTTCCGAGTCTATAAGTAATGGTAATCTAGACAGAAACCCATCTTACATAAATCCTTGTTTATCTCTTGTAATATGAGTTAAAGGTAACAAATCCTTGATTGTATATACTAAAAACTATATACCCTTGGAGCTTATTAACTTTGATAACAACCTCTTTTGTTTATCTATGATAACATGGCTTAAAGTAAATAAAGCCAAGACTCCTGAGGTTTATACAAGTAACTTATGCAAGAGTCAGCTTATACTTGTCGAGAATAGCCTCTTTAGTTTATCTCTTGTAATAAGGGTTAAAGAAAAAAAATCCTTTATTGTTTACACAAGTAAATTTTCCAACCTGCCAACCCCTTATTTATGGTCGGAGAGGGCAGAGCTCATACTTGTTGAGAATAACCCCCTAATTTAAAGAGTTTATTTACTTTAAAATAGATAAGCTAAAGAGGGGAATAAAGTTTTATCTAGCCAAACTTAGCTTATCATCTCTCTCTTTACTGGTTTTATATCTCTCTTTACTGGTTTTAGCTCTAGTATTCTATAAAATAGATCCTAGTCCCGGGGGACTTGTTCCCTCGGGACCAGTTCCTGGCCCCTCAGGAACAAGTTTTTTTTTTAATGCGCAGCACCTCCGGACCCTCCGGACCCTCCGGACCCTCCGGACCCTCCGGACCCTCCGGACCCTCCGGACCCTCCGGACCCTCCGGACCCTCCGGACCCTCCGGACCCTCCGGACCCTCCGGACCCTCCGGACCNCCCCCCCTGTCTTAGAGTGGGGTTCTTATCTATCAGATGTATTTTATTACACATATATGAACATTAGGGAGGGCTCTGAGGAGTTATGTGATTTAGAAGCTCTTTCAGAGGAATTATCTAAAAGTAAAGTTGACGAGCTAGAGGTTGAAACCATTAAAGAGAAACCTTATAGTGTTTTTAACTTGATTATGAACTACTTTAATGCTAAAGGGTATCCTAGTAAATTCCAACCATATTCTTTACCTAAAGTATACAATGTGGAGTCTGATAAGTACTATTACCTGAAAGAATCTCTCTCAAAGTACAAAGAGCTTCCTTGAATAGAACCACAATGTATTGACTATACTCCTCACCCTGGTATGTCTGGAGATGGGCAGAGTGGTATTACATCAAAAACTATAAGTTATAACAAATTAGCTATAGAAAACTGCCCCAGGGATAGATGATGTAAAAATAAACCAGATCCCTCATACTGAAAACCTCCAGAATAATTAAGCGCACATGGAAAATAGTATATCTAGTATGGGAACTCAGGATATCATGTTAATGGAGAGAACAGACAACAAACCTGTGTTATTTACAGATTCCCTCCAAAATTCTATCTGTCTGTCTAACAACTCAGAAATCAGACAATACACTCCCCCGACTGATAGTTTAAGTAACTCTATACATTCCTTATCAGAGTCTGAACTTGTAGTGAAAAATGTAAACCCTAGTCCCCGGGGGACTTGTTCCCTCGGGGACCTGATGCTGCCCCCCCCCTCAGGAACAAGTTTTTTTTTTTCTTATTTTTAAAAAAAAAACAATGTTTTTCATATATTTATATATGAAAAACAAGTAATACAAAAAGCTCTAGTGATTTGTGGTTGAAGATTGACAATATAGAAAGTAAAAATAGCCCGGATAGATGAAAGCTTGCTTAAGATTGTTAGTAAATTAGAAACATCTAATATTGGAACTAACAGTTTAGATTGGGAACCTTTAACACCTAAACCTAAAAGTCCGTCACAGATCGCAACTAACACTAGAGATATTAAGGAGCTTGGTGCGTTATTTGACTCCCTGAATGAGAAAGTGTACAGTCTTTCTGATAAAGTTGAAAGTAATATAAAGGAGAAGGAAAAGATTAGTAAAGACCTTTCAAACTTTAAAAATCTGTTCTATTAGCTGAACAGAGTGAAATCTATCGAGAGCATAGTAAAAAGCTTGAGTTTGAGCTTTTGGATAAGTCGAAAGACAATGCTATCTTAGATAAAGAAATAATCAAGCTTGTTAAAGAATTAGAAGAGACCAGGTTACAGAGAGATGAGTATCTTAAATGATATGATGAAACTAAAGCAGAGTTAGATAACTATAAGACAAAGCAAAGTACCTCTCTAGACTAATTAGAAAAGACTTAATAAAAAGGAAATTTTTACTATTTATTTACTATCTTAGCTTAGTATCCTATGAAAGGATATACTAATTATACGGGATAGATATTAGTTTTGATACAACCTTTCTTATTTCTCACAAAAGTCATTTAATTGGATATATCTAAATATTATTTTCTCATTAGCCTTCCCATACTATATTCAAGGTTTATATACAAACACGTTTAGGCTTAGAATATAATAAAAAAAAGCCATACACAATAAAATTGTGTATGGTAAAAAAACTAACAACTAGTCCCGGGGGACTTGTTCCCTCGGGACCAGTTCCTGGCCCCTCAGGAACTAGTTATAAGTTATACTAAGCAATATTAAGACAACCCAACCCAACACAAGCTTAAGGTTGACTAATATATGCTGGCTGTATAACTAATTGTTAATTTACTTTTTTTTTTCTGTATAGGGCAAATATATTCGGATTATTATGATTCGAACATAACAATTCCTCAACCCAAATGAGGCGCCTAACCAACCTGGCTCTAATCCGTTTAGATATTTATATAATATATATATAATAAATAGTTTCCGAGCTTACCCCCCCCCCCGAAGGAGGTAAGGGCTAATAATAAAGACTACTCTTTTAATAAAATATAGCATAGCAAAGCATAAAAGTAAAGCTCATTAGATATTAATATGTTATTTATAGTTTAAACAAAATATACAGAGAGTAAGGGATTCGAACCCTTGAAAATTATTAATTTTAACTAGTTTCAAGCTAGTCGCTTTAAACCACTCAGCCAACTCTCTTTATTTCCCCTCCTACATCAGCCCTATGGCTTCAAGTTAGCCTGTTCCCCCCCCCCNTTAAAAAAAAAGGGAGGCTAGCCCCCCCCCTATTTTTGGGTAGATGGGCTACATAACCCCTTCCTTAGGGCTCTAGTTATTAGTAGGCTTGCCCCCCCCCCTAAGGTGGCTGGCCTTAGAGAACTTGTTTTTCATATATAAATATGAAAAACATTGTTTTTTTTTTTTAAAAAAAACTTGTTTTTCATATATAAATATATGAAAAACATTGTTTTTTTTTTAAAAATAAGAAAAAAAAAAACTAGTTCCTGAGGGGGGGGGGCAGCAACTGGTCCCGAGGGAACAAGTCCCCCCCCCGGGGGACTAGTTTTTTCCTGATTGAAAAAAAAGATGCCTTCCCCCTAAAAAAAGTTTTTCATATATATCCTTCGTGTGCTTGTGCTCCCGCAAAGCATAGCAAAGCATTGCAAAGCAAAGAAAACATTGGTCATCTTTTTTTTTTTATAGGCTAAGGATGCTGAGCCTTTTTTTACTTGTTTTTCATATATATATATGAAAACATTGTTTTTTTCCCCACCCTCCCCCCCCCCCAATAAATAAGAGCAAAAAAAAACTCGTTCCTGAGGGCCTTGTCCCTCCTAGGCTGCCTAGAAGTCCCTAGGACTTGTTTTTCATATATATGAAAACATTGTTTTTCATCCTACGGATGCGCAGCACTTGCTGAGCACATGCTGAGCACCAAAAAACTCCTTCCTGAGCGCGGGAGGAACTGGTCGCGAGGGTACATTGTTTTTTTTTTTACTCGTACCTGAGGGCCTGCTACAGATACCGAGGCTACTAGTCCCACCGACTTGTAAGGGGTTACCCCCCCCCCCCACTATTNCTATTTATTTAGTTATACTCTTTCCCTCCCTTTATAGAGAATAACGGTTTATATTAGAGACAAGAGGTAGCCCCCCCCCTTATAACTTTAGATAGCTAAATTATGATTCCTCAGAGACTTGAACTCTAAACACATCCTTATCAAGAATACGCTTTACCAATTAAGCTAAGGAACCTTTCTTAACTTTTTTTTTTTTTTTTTAGCTTAAATNTAATTTTAAGCTATTAAAATTTTAAGCCGATAGCTATCTAATAAATCTAAATAGATATTATTAAACCCAATAAACTAAGCTAAAAATTAGCTAAAGAAAGAATAAGATGACAGCCTTTATTTAAGAGCAAATTAGATTTCACTAAATTACACTAATAAAAGAAGACGATAAAAGTGAGACGCTGCTTAAAAGCAGCTCTCAACGGCTTGCAAGAAGGACCCTCTTTTTTTTTTTGGGTCCTACGGATCCTACGGATCCTACGTATCCGAAGGGGGTGCTACTTACTACGGATGCGGAGCCCATAAATAAAAGCTGCCTTTCGGAAAAATCAGCTGCTGAGCTGCTGAGCTGCTGAGCTGCTTTTTTTTTTATCCCTACGGCGTGCTTAGCTGCGGAGCAAAAAAAAAAGCAGCAGGCCGCAGTAGCTCCCCCCTATAGTTGCTGCTCCTTATATAAGAGCTCCTCCTTCTATATTTTTTTTCTGTGCTTAAATTTATTTAAGCGTGCGTACCGTGCTTAAATAAATTTAAGCTGCTGATTTTTTTTTTGATCCGTTGCTACGCACACCTTCGGATCCGAAGGTGTGCGCAGCAACCTTCGGATAAAAAGCACCTTCGGGTCCTAGGGTCCTAGGATCAAAAAAAAATATTTATTTATTTTATATAAATTATATAAATAACCCTTCGGACCCTAAATGTAGTAGGGCTCTTTATAAAAAACTTAAAGATAATATATTTACCAAATCTAACAAGTTAACGGAGAAGCATATAAACAATAAGATTAATAATGTTAATATAGATATAGTTATAGTTAGATAACTAGACAATATTATATTTTGCTCCTTTTTCCTTTTAAAAAAAATTTTATTACCTACGGATCCTTCGGATGCGGAGGCCAAAAAAGAAGGTACAGAGTTAAATGAACTCTGATGCATATTAGAGTTAAATTTGTAATCTGTTTTATAAAAAAAAACTTCTTTTATTATATTTAAATAATATACTGCACTTATTACACTAGTTAATATGGCAATTAAAACTACAAAAACATAACCACTATCTAATGCAGCACTTAAAACCATCTGTTTTGCACTAGAGATGGAACCCATTTCACAATAAGATCCCCTCAAAGAACCGTACGTGCCAATTGCTCAGCATACGGCTCAACCCTGTAGGCAGTTCAGCTTGGAGCCATTCAACGTTCTACCTGAATATTTCCCATCTGCCCTGGCTGTTTGTGCTAATGTTTCACTTCTTTATGACACCATGAATGTAAAAGTTGCATGTTTTTTACATCGGATTTGGCTCCTTTCTTGTACACAGGTACAATATGATGTATATGAATTGCCCCATTCGCGATTTGTTCTACGGTTATAGCGTCTTCACATATTATACACTTACCCTCCTGCTTCTTCATAAGTTTTTCCTTAAACGAGGATGTCCTTCCCATAGCTAAAAAATTTATCTTACTACTAAATTCCACAAGTTCCATATAATCTTTGTGATATGCATGTACACTTTGTAGTGTATCGGGCATTCTGTATTTTAGTGCAGATAAAATGTTACTAGTTCCCGACGGTGATAGTAAATAGTTATAATATCCCGCACTATTCTTGTCTTGTTTGTAATGTGAAGTTTTTCTCGTGATTCCTCTGAACGCTCATCTCACGTTGTGTATTAATGTTGATGAACTTGTTTCATACTTTCTTTTCCCCATTCTTTCTTTATCTAGCTTCAGGAAGTACATTCTAGCAATGGATTTCCTTCCTCATTTGGGATGTTTCTTATGAGCTCATTTTCAACTGAGGTGATACAGTACTTGTCTTACATAGTCTAGGTATCTGGATGAGTTACCAATGTTGTAGTAATTTGCGAACCCTCGGATTTTGGGATTCAATAAGGCGATGAGTTCATATGCAGTTTTATTGGTATTTCGGCTGAAGATTTCTCTCAACGACCTGTTAAATGCTATTACCTTCTCTTTTTGCGGCAATAAAGCTACCGCCGATTGATCTATGTGATCCTTAACTAATGATCTATTGGCTTTTCATTTATTTTTGTATTGAAATGTATAACCTAAGAAATTAAATTTAGACTTCTCATCCTGGAGGGTAAACATTCTGGTTTTCTCTGATGATAGTGTCAATCCCCTTTCTAGTAAGAAGTCAGTCACTCTGGGCTTTATGTACCGTAATATTATGTGTTGGCTTCTGCTTATTATTACAAAGTCGTCCGCATATCTTACTACTTGTACTCCCAGGGCTCTTCTCTTGTTGGGTATTGACATTTCTCCTTCTGAGGTCTTGACTCTTGTGGGTTTACTTACCATCCTTTGTTCTGTGCTTCTCGTTAAAGGTCAGATTGCCTCCAGAACTACCTTTTCTAATCCATTAAGGGTCATATTAGCTAACGTAGGGCTAATGATACCTCCTTCTGGTGTTCCCGTATTTGTTTCCCTAAATTTATTTTCATATATTGTACCGGATTTTAGTCAGCTTTCTAAAATTATTTTTAATTTTGGAGGTATCATTACGTTGTTCATTATCCATCCATGATTTATATTATCAAAAAAGCCTTTAATATCCGCATCTAGAATTCATTTATATTCCGATCCCGTCATTAAGCACTGTCTAATTGTCCCTACAGCATTCTTTGCCGATCTATAGGGTCTGTATCCGTAGCTTTGTTTATCAGACGTTAACTCAACTAAGGGTAATAATATAGAATTTATTAAGGATTGCAGGGTTCTATCCTTTATGGTCGGGATACCTAACGGTCTTAGCTTTCCGTTGGATTTGGGAATGTACACCCTCCGTACTGGTTTTGCTTTATACGTTTTTGGATTATCTATTTGACTTTTTAGTCATTCGACCAGTTCGAACTTGTCTACATCATCCGACTTGGTGTTAATTGTGATTCCATCTACCCCTGCTGTGCCACTACCTGATTGTGTCAGTATGTGATGTACTGCAGCTATTCTAAACTTATAAGACTTTGCTTTTATCTCCTGTATTCTATGCACTTGTTTGCTATGTAGTCCAAATCTCTCAGCTTGCTCAACAATTTCCATCTGTTCTATATGTACTTTCTCCAAAATCTCAGAGAGTTGTTTTCCCTTTGGTCATTTGGGTTCTGTAGCTTCTGAACTCCCCCTACTGGGATCCTGATTCTTCCACTTCGCAGTACTCAGTTGGTTTGTAGGAGTCCCTAAGAGCTTTGCAGAAGTGGGCGATATTTTTGCATTAATATCACGAGTTATCTCGTTATGCTCAATATTACGTGAGCCATTTGCTTTCTCTGCTATCTTGCCCCCACATGAGTAATGACGAACTGACATTCCGCCTTTGCTCGTCACTAGTGCATTTGCACATTTTCAATCCTCACTGTAATTTCTTATAGTGTCCAAAGATTGATATCTCATAGCGGGGTTCCCGCATTTGATTCTCTTGTGACTGTCAAAGATTCTCATATTTCTGATTGTTATGAATGCCTCTTTAAGCATTATTATGGAGCTTACCTGTACTGGTATTGGGAGTATGGGCGACGTTCTCAACTTTTTTATATTGGAATTCATACTATTATTCCCCCTGGTTAAGTGTAGGTTGACCAGGAATAGTTGGACCAGCTTTCACACAGTAATTCACTCTCGTTGTTCCCTAATAATGTCGCAGTCTAAGGAACGCCTACTAGTATTTAAACCTTCACTTTCATACTTTCCGCTATTCATTGAGCCTTCTGACCGAAGCTCGTTGGCTATAGCCAGCTCAAATAATCCTTTCTTGTTGTCGCCTAAGATGTTCATGGTTATGACCACAAGAGAACTGTTACGTCGTAAAAAAAAACCTATAAGAGGCGGTATCTTTTTAATTTTGATAGAATTTATCTAAATGTGTGAACTCTATATCACGTAGATCTTTTTTCATATCTTCAGTAAACTTCTCCTACTTCATTTTTCCATCTAGCTCTTTATGCTCTCTGCTTAGAATTAAATCATGAATTTTTTGCATATTTTTATGAGCAAAATATTTATAACCGAACAAAGGGAATTTATTTAAATACTCAAAAAGAAGAACCTTAGAATCTTTTTTATCCGTTCTTACAACATATATCTTTTCAATCCCTGTAGTCCTTTTTCGATTGATATTACTCTACTGTTAACTAGTTTAGCAATATCCTCCATATGAGAAAAATTACTTTCATTTACAGAAGAATTTACTTTTCTTTCATAATGCTGTTTCTGACTAATATATAAATAATAAGTTATTCCTGAGCTCAGCACGCTGATTTTTTTTTTTCTTGCTACGCACACGGAGGGGTGCGAAGCTACAGGTAAATCTTTTTTATTTAATTTCCAGTTTAAATAAAAATAACCGTCTGCCTCTAAAAATCCAGATAATCAGGCTGATTCTCCTAAAGGTGTTTTATCTAAACCGAGTAAAGGGATTGATTCACTACAATATTGGTTTAAATTTTCAATTAAACGATGTAAAGCTTCTATTTTCGCTGTACGAAAATGTCCGTTAATTAAATTTACCAGGTTTATTAAAATATCACGTTTTTTAATAGTTAATCTACCACTTTGCCCATTAGGTCTAATACTTATATAACCACCCTTTAAATTTTCCTTTATTTTTATAAAGTAAGTTTTTTATATTGAACGCAATTTCAATATAAGCTGGTCAGGTTTTTTTATAAGTTCCCTACTGAAGATACAAAAATATATAGTCACCTTCGATTAAACCCGCTAAGTATCTAGCAAAGTTGCTATTTTAATTAAACAAACCTAAAGATTTGGTTGAATATCATCTACGGAAAATCTTACGTAAAGACCCTAATCCCTTAAAATCCCTTTTGGGTAGGAATAAGAAGGACTAGGGTTTCTTTAATTATTATTACTTAGATTTTACTTTCAATATGAACTGTATACTTATTAAGATTGGCTTTTAGATTTTTAATTTCTTTTGATCCTTCTTTGGTTAAATGTTTTTTATTTTCTACCATACATAGAATTTCTTTTCAAATCAAATAATTATTTAGTTTATTACCAACTAAAGTATAAGTATCAAAATGAGATAATACTTTAAATCTTTAATATTATTCACAGTAAAATAAACCATTTGTTGTTTAGAACTTAGATTAATTCTTCCGATCCCTTGCGGGATCCCAAGCTACGCAAGGGATCCTAAAGGATCCCCTGCGTAGCAGGGGACACCAAAAAATTTCAATAAACATTTTTTATAAAAAAATGTTTTTTTGAAAATTTCAATAAACTATTTATTAAAATATGTTCTCTTTCATGCAATCCCACTATTAAACGAATACTTACATAATTAGTTCCATATTCTACACTAACCGTAAAAGAACCATCTCCCTCAATAAAACCGGTAACTCAGTATGGATTAAGCGGGGCAGATGGACCTGTATAGACAGGTCTTCCTAATAAAGGTACAGTGGGAAAAGCAAGTTTTAAACTTTCAGATAAACCCTTATTAAGAGCTGATTTTAAATTATTTGGGCTTTACCTTTTAAATTTTTTTTTTAATACCACATTGTCTTCATAAATAAAAATAAATTAATTTAGCACTTTGTAAGGGGTAATTAACCAAGTGAGGTATAATCACCCTCATTATATCATCTAATTTAGAAACTCTATAATTAGCGTAACCATCTTTAATTGTGATTGAACCTGCGCCGAAAAAAGCTTGAATTTTTTTCAACAGTGGTAAATCTACATTGTGTAATTTAATAGCGAATCGTAGTGCGAATACTATTTTTTTACCGTTAGATACTTCGACCATAAAGCAACCTTCAGCGTCTATAAGACCAGTAATATAGAAGGGGTTTGGGTCTGATGCACCTAATTGTCCATTATTTGAATTAGCTGGCATACTTTTTTTTTATTTTTTTTTTTTTCTCCGAAGGTGCTGCGCATTTTAAAAAAATGCGCAGCACCTAGGACCCTAGGACCCAACGGACCCAACGGACCCAACGGACCCTAGGACCCTAGGACCCAACGGACCCAACGGACCCAACGGACCCTACGGACCCTAGGACCCTAGGACCCTAGGACCCTAGGACCCTACGGACCCAACGGACCCTACGGACCCTTCGGAGAAAAATGCGCAGCACCTCGTTCGGATCCGGAGAAAAATAGTGTCTTTTATTAGATAGGTTAAAACCCCTCTCGCATGCGGAGCATAATTTTTTTTATTTCCCCGAAAAGGCAAATAGGCCTGAGCGAAAGGTAAAAAAAAGGTGAATTAAATCTATTTACGGGTGTCTTCATTCTCCGTCCATAATCGCCCTGATATTGCTGGGAATAAAGACTAGAAAAAAAAAGGTACGAAAATTTGAGTTTAGATAAAAAGTGAGGAATCTAAAAATTAATTTGGACTATATATTCATTAAGCTTAGATAGAGCCCTAATGTTTCACGTGTAGTCTCTGAGAATCCTACTAAAGGCTATATAAATCCTTTTATGAGTAGTTTTCTGCTGATTGTTCATTAATACACTCTAAAAATTTTACTAATATAAACCATTAGTATTCAGAGCATTAGAAGTTTCCAGCATATAGTGATATTTTTTTTTGTTATAATATAGCTTAATTTATTTAGCACACCCCTTGTCTATCTACTTAAGTAAGCTAGCTATAAAGGAGCTTGCTTCTTTCCTACGCTGAGCTAGGCTAACCGACAAGCTCTAGGAAGAATTATACATATATATATTAACCAAAGCGTGGGCATACCAATACCCACAAAAGAAAAAATAGTAATTGCTAAACTTAACGATAATAAAGGGTTTATATTAAAATAACCCTTCAATTGGCTAATTAGCTGTATCACGGCTGTCAGATTTATCCTACAAATAAATACATGGATTTGTGCTTGCCCGGATATGAATGAGTAGATAGAAATAAAAAAGAATAATAATACAAATATCCCTTGCGGGATCCCAAGCTACGCAAGGGATCCTAAAGGATCCCCCGAAGGGGATAGAATAATAAATAGTTTCGCCGGAACCTTGGGATAGGTTCCCGCCTGGGCTTACCGCCCTTATTTTATTAGAGAAAAGACACTAATTTAAACAAGAAACAAGATAATAACGCCTCAATATAACATATTTTTATTTTCTACCCGTATTCATACCCTTTTTTAATTTATTCAACTGATCTAACCCTTCATTAAATGTCCCTTTACTTTCATTATATCTACTGCTTTACAAAAATCCTGCCTGCGGAGTAAAATCCTTAGATTTAACACCGCGTAAAGGCATATTTTTCTTGCTGATTTTTTTTTTTTGCAGCTTT
>PKML01053608.1:0-12344 GCA_002933935.1 Eutrema yunnanense
AACTTTAGCTTTGGGGAAGCTTTACGGTTTCGTGATTCAATTTCATTTTTTTTTTTAATTGGGATCCAAGAGTTGCTGAAAAAGATGACTGAAGAAGTTGAAATCGATGCTGAAGTTCCAGTTACAAAGGTCAGCGATTTCTCTGTAAAAATCTCTCCTTTGCTCATCAATCGTAGGTTTACATGTAATTTGGATTTTATTCTTTTTCTTTTCTGGGTTTATAGGATAATGGTGAAAAAGTTGAGTCCAATATGTGCCACCAATGTCAACGGAACGACAACGGGCGTGTCGTGCGATGTCAGAACTGCAGGAAGAAGCGTTATTGCATCCCATGCTTAGTCACTTGGTATATGGCTCTTCTTACCATAACATTGAGCTATAATTTTGTTATTGACTTCCTTTGATGGGTGTTACAAAGGGATGTTTTAGAGTTTAGACATGGTTTACTTCATAAAAAGCATATGTTTAATTTCATCTATTTAAGAACAGAACAAGAATGTGATTATTAGGGGTTTAGTGATCTAGTGACCTGCTTCCTTTATTGTTTGCTTTGTGCTGGATTATTTTTTAAGAAGCCTGAAATGAATTACTATTGTATATTTATAGGTACCCACGCATAGCAGAAGAAAATGTTGCCAAGAAATGCCCATTCTGCTGTAATGTTTGCAATTGCAGAGCATGCTTGCGTCGAGATACTAAATGGGAAGTAAGTTTTCTCGTATCTCTCTTTGTTGATCTCTCTATTTTTTTGTTTTTTAATTTAGTTAATTTAAGAGCATGATGATTACTCCAATACTATGCAGGGGATTACTTATGACATTAAGGTCAGCAAGGATGAAAAGATTCAATGTTCTAAGTATATCTTGCGGAGGCTTCTCCCACATGTGAAGGAAATAAATGATGAACAAATTGCAAAGATTTTAGGTACTTTGCTTGCCTTTTAGTTATGCCTGAAACTTGAAAGGCAGTTTTCTTTCTGGTTAATGATTGTTTTTGTAGCCCCTTCACATCTGATTCTTGACCGGGTTTGATTGGTTTCTGTATCTTGCTATTACACGTAACGTAAGAGGATGTCTTATTATTGCTTTAACTTCACAGGAATGGAGTTTGAAGAGGTGAAGTCCCAAGCCGCTGATTGTTTACCGGATGAAAGACTATACTGGTAAATTAATTTAAGTGTGGGTTTCACTAAGTCAATTAAAAACCTAAGTGCACACTACTGCAATCATAACAGTATATCGATGTAGTACTTTAGGATCGAATCCACAGAGACCAAGTGTAACGCTACAAGAATGTAGGAGGAAAGTAAATCTAAGACGAATGATGTTTGTGGTTTTATGAATGAACTAAAACTAAGAATGCAAATAAAACGATGTAAATTTGAT
The DNA here is from genome assembly GCA_002933935.1 of Eutrema yunnanense. Classification (NCBI taxonomy): domain Eukaryota; kingdom Viridiplantae; phylum Streptophyta; class Magnoliopsida; order Brassicales; family Brassicaceae; genus Eutrema; species Eutrema yunnanense. The sequence goes on from PKML01053608.1 coordinate 1,386, forward strand.
GGAGGGAAACGCTAGGTCCTTAGGTAATTCGCAGGAAATCCAGATTCACTAAACATACTATCGATTAGGGAGATAATTAAGACATGTTCTCGAACTCAAACATGAATGTCTAGCTAGCCCACTGTCGTGGTACTAACTACTATGCATAATAACCTAAGAATCTAAACTGTCGTTTGACCTTAGTGTTCTAGGCAAGCATTAATGTTCAGGTTTGATAAGTTCACAAATTGCCTTAGCATCAGCTTTCGTTGGCTAAGGACAATTTGCTCATCTAAGTTCTTTTCAGGAAACCTAAATCACTTTTGATGTTTAGGTTAATCCTAAGATCAGAAACTAGGTGATCAATCTAGTCTAAGCCTTAAATTCAACAATAGATGAAGAACTCTATGTAATTCCCTAATCTAACAGATCTGTTTCAGTGATTCATGGAGAATCCCTTGAAACCCTAAAAACCTAACAGGGAGATTATTCAGACATGGAAACAAAGAAAACACAGAGATTCAAAGAGAAATTCATAATCCAATAAAAAGAAAATCAAAATAGGGTTCAGAAATCTTCTCCGGTATGAAGTAAAAATCCGTCTCCCTCAAATCTCCCAGAACAAACCCAGAAGTTCTCTGATGAATAAAATAAAGCCTCCTAAACAATGGCTGCAAAATAGCATAAATAACCCTAAAAACGTTTTTCCTAAGTCCTGGGCGAAACCGGTTCAGAATAAGTGAAAACCGAAATTTCCTTTTATTTTTCGCATCACTAAATCGGTCGGTTTATGTTGGACCGTCTTCACGAAAACTGGCGTAACTTTTGATCGCACCGTTGGAATGACCTCAAACCACTTCCAAATGAAAGCTGATCCATTTCTCTATCTTGTATCAAAATTTGAGCTCGATCCATCGGTGGTAAGTCCTTCAACGAATGCCAAACTTCTCACGTCTCTGCATGATCCTGCATCTTCATATGCTCCTTTTCACCCAAAACGGTTCATTTTCTCACAAAGTCACCTAAAACCTGAAAGGACTCGATAAATGACTAAAAGACTCTAAAAAGACACTTTGACTCAACAAAAGACACAGAAACAAATGTTAGAAATCGGTAAAAACACAGTTTATCATAAATTACGTTTGTCATTTTTGTTGCAATTAATAGGACAAGCTTTGAATCATTATGTTGTTAGTAACTTGTTTCAATTCTTTTGGCTTACAGCGACATTTGCAAGACCTTAATCTTTGATCTTCATAAGAGTTGCTCCAACTGTTCTTCTGATATTTGCCTTACATGCTGCTTCGAGATCCGAAATGGAAAGCTTCAGGCATGTCAGGAGGATGTGTCGTGGAATTATATCAACCGAGGTTTAGAGTATGCACATGGAGAAGGAGCAATGCTGGTTGAAACGACGAATGATAAGCTAAATAACAATGACCACGTGAAGCTCCCATCTATGTGGAAAGCAAAGAAAGCAGGAAGCATTACTTGTTATTGTGGTGTTGATGATTTGGAGTTAAAACACATACTTCCTAATGACTGGGTATCTGATTTGATCAAGAAAGTAGAAGTAACTGCAGAAGCCAACAAGCTTTTGGATTTACCTGAAACGGTTATGGAGCAATGCCCTTGTTTTAACTCTAAAGGTCATATTGACACGACCAACTATAAATTGTTAAAGGCTGCTTGTCGAGAAGGTTCAGAAGACAATTATCTATATTGTCCAAGTGTAAGGGATGTTCAAGAAGATGATTTGAAGCATTTTCAGCATCACTGGGTAAAAGGTCAGCATGTGGTTGTGAGAAATGTGCTTGACGCTACATCTGGTTTAAGCTGGGAACCAATGGTAATGTATCGTGCCGGGCGTCAGATAGGCCACACCAAGCATGGAACAATTCTAGAAGTTAATGCTGTTGATTGTCTGGACTTTTGTGAGGTCAGTTTTTTCCTCAGTAAATTCTCCATGTCTTTTCTTATATAAGTTTTTCTATGCCCTAAGCACTTTGTAGCTTTAGTTATAGTATGTTTATAATTTGGATGATTCTGATACTTGCATAGCAATTTTTTTCTTTTTCTGGTCTAGTTAATCTAAATTGTTTCGATGTCCATATTACTCATCTAACCTAGTAAATTGTGTTGATGCTTCAGTATCTTTTTTACTGTCAGTTCTATGTCTTTTCTCATTTACCCGTGAACTTATAAAGCTAGTAAATACGTATTTTGATTCAGATTTTTTTTCATTTTCTGGAAGATGCATCAAATAGTTGCAAGTCAACAAAATGGCTCATTCTTAACAGTTGAAAAGAAACTGCTGAAAAGCTCACTAGGCAACAAAATGGCTCATTTTTGCTCTTCAGATATGTGACTTCTTACTATGCTCCTTTTTATCTAATGACTTGTGATGGATGCAGGTATTGAATAATCTTCATGAATTCTTTAACGGTTATATAAAAGGCCGTGATGATCGCATGGGTTGGCCGCAAGTTCTGAAACTGAAAAATTGGCATCAATCCAAGTCTTTTAGAGAAAACCTGCCTCGTCATTATGAGGAGTTCTTATGCAGTTTGCCTTTGAAGCAGTACACTCACCCAGGTTATGGACCATTGAATCTAGCGGACAGATCTTCCAAGGATCGCATGAAGCCGGACATGGGGCCAAAGACGTACATTCCTTATGGATTTGCTCAAGAATTGGGCCGTGGAGATTCTGTTACTAAGCTCCACTACGACATGACTGATGTGGTTAGTACCCATATGAATTGTCTTTTCTCGTGTTCATTTTCTTTTTTTTCTACGTTATACTTCTGTGAATTCTTCTGATGGGTTTTCTTGGTAAACCATGACTTTAGCACCTATCAAAACAACATAATCATATACCAGTCCGTAACAGATTCATTCCAATATGACTAACTTCATTTCTAGATCACTTTACTAAGCTGATTTTTGCTGGTTAATCATTTCTCGGACCTTTGGAGGATGATTCTCTTAATTAGATTTGGAAGAGATGCAACACTATGGGCGAGTCGTGGATTTTTAATGTTGCATCTTGAGAAATCTGCTAGTGGTCTATATTTTTCAAGCCACAACAGATCTGTTCGTTTTGCTGTCATGGGCGGCGGTGATGAAATCAGCATCATTTTATTGTGGCTACCTTAACTTTTCTAATATATTAGTTGCTGTTTTGGTTATATTAGGTGAATGTTTTAACGCACATATGTGAAGTACCCATTGGAGAGGAGAGGAAATTCAGAATGGATATACTGAAAGAGAGGTATGCTGCACAAGATCTCAGGGAGCTGTTTTGCTCAGAAGCTAACAATGAGAAAAAGATGGAGCTTCTTGGAAAGACGACTAGTGAAGAAGTCGACAGTTTTCAAACTGATGAAGGGGCTCTTTGGGACATCTTCCGTAGAGAAGATGTTCCGAAATTAGAACAGTACCTCGAGAAACATCACAAGGAGTTCAGACATATCTACTGTAGCCCCTTGTCCCAGGTACACAATTTTTCTTCTCTTTGCTAAAGATTACATTGAATATATCATATATGTTATGCATATTTGCGTCCAGTCTCTCTACAATTTTTGAGTGTTTTTGCTTATCTTACATCACCATTCTTCTTTTAGGTTGTTCATCCAATACATGACCAGGCTTTCTATTTGACTCGGTATCATAAAAGGAAGCTCAAGGAAGAATATGGTATGCTGAATTTTTGTTAATAACCAACCACATTTTTCCTTCTTTCCACATTATCTTGGCAGTTGTGGTAATATCCATGGGCTGTAATTGTGTAGGCATTGAACCATGGACCTTCGCTCAGAAGCTTGGAGATGCTGTTTTAGTCCCCGCAGGTTGCCCTCATCAAGTCAGGAATTTGAAGGTAAACTCGTTTTATCTTTTTCTTAGGATTCAGTGGATTTGAACATGTATTGATCATTGTAGTTCCCTTGTTTGTTGCAGTCTTGCACAAAGGTAGGGCATGGCTTTGTCTCACCTGAAAATGTCGGCGAGTGTCTACGTTTGACAAAAGAGTATCGTTTACTTCCACCAAATCATTATTCAAAAGAAAATGAGTTTGAGGTATTTTTGTTTTGCACGTTTTAGCGAAATTTTCAACTCTTCTCCAAATGTTTTTTATCCATGAGTGTTAAATTTGTTTTAACAGATAAAGATGATGATAGTCTCTGCAATCGATAAGGCTCTCAAAGACTTAGATCCAAATGAAAAAAAAGTGAGTTTGTACTTCCTCTCACTACACCTTTAGAGAACATTAGGAAGCTGAGTTATTTTTTGTGTGCTGGCTCAGGTTAATTTACCGAAGCCGATGAGAAAATGGGAAAGAAGAGAGCAAAGCGTAGACATTGACAGACTACAAATAGACTGACAAATCTACGAGTAANAACTTAACCTAATTAAATATTTATAAAAGTTGAGATATATTATGATAACCAAATTTATTAAACCTGTTATTATTTCAAAGAACTATATTCATATAAGTTTATTATTTTCTGGTTTAATTTAGAATATGAATAATGCCTTTTCAAATTCTTTTCATAATGTTAAAACAAAATTTATAATAATTATAAGTATTTAGTATGTGTATTAAATTTTAAGGATGCTGAGGTGGCAGCATGAGAAGAGAGAAAAGCTTACTTTATATATATAGATATATGATATCTTGAAGATTTAATCTCATTTCAAGCTTCAAGAGGCCCTTTGATATATTTATGGGGCTAGAAATTGCTCGTTAAGCTATGCGACTTATGTCTGTTTATCAACGCAAATAGGCTTTCCTGACACAAGAAGTTTTACAACAGGTTTTTGCATGTTCTTAGGTTTTTTCTTCGTCTCTTGGAAGTTGAAAAAGTAGTAGACTATATCTAGATCATCTGAAGAAGCTGAACACAAAAGCATGATTATCGATATCGTAGTACTAGCTAGTAAGTGAAAGTTTTATGGTGTATTTCACGGTAATAAAAGTTTTATGTTGTATTTCACGGTGCAATAATACACCACTAGTGCAATTAATGCTCCATAATTATTTCCACTTGCCCATACTATGTGTTGGGATATCAATCAAAGTCTCGGAAGTTTAGACAAATAAGATCTAATATATAAGTAATGTTCAACTCTGTTTTTGGACTTATCATGTAGGCCTAAAACAGACAATATCATATTAATGAGAAGTTGTACATGAGTTTGAAAAGCTTAACAATATGTTCCATAATTAAACACAAGAGCAATCAACGTGAGTAATGCAAAAGGGAACATTCCCTCTACCATATGACAGTGCCCTGGTCCAAATGGTTTCAAAACGTAACTTCTTCTACTCTAGTTTGAGGCGTTGTTGAAAATGATCAGTAAATGCTAAAGACCCAGCGGTTCATATATAATACTAGTTAATGCGTGACATGAAACTATTTGACTACATTAAATTAGTTAAGCAGAGATCAAAAAACAAATCTGAAATAAGAAATAATCGAAGAAATTGCAACAAAAAATTCTACACGAGAATAAAACAACTCAAATTCGTAGCAAAATTGTTCTTATATGCATGGTCCTCTCTATAAGCCATTAAAAAAAAAAATTAAAACCTTAAACATAAAAAAAGTAAATTAACCTTATGAAATCTCGTCTTGACATGTTGTAAACCGTAGAATGGGTCCGGGAGTTCCCCCAAACACTTCAGTGGGTAATCATCATAGAAAATTATATCCCCAATGAAGTGCTCAGAGGAACTCTAGGAGACATCCGACCAAGAATCTTGATGCTTGTTTTTTTTGTTATATACACATTAGCATTGCATGACATGGGTGGAAATATATATGAGTACAAGAGGTTGAAATTAGGTTTGAGAAGATGGAGGTAGTTGCATTTCTATATATAGTTAAAGGCTTAGAGGACATACCCCAACGTCCTATGAGAGAGAGAGAGAGAGAGAGAGAGAGAGAGATCATAGAGAGAGAGATCATAGGGAGAGAGAGATCATAGAGAGAGAGATCATAGAGAGAGAGAGATCATAGAGAGAGAGAGATCATAGAGAGAGAGAGATCATATAGAGAGAGATCATAGAGAGAGATCATAGAGAGAGAGAGAGAGAGATCATAGAGAAAGATCAGAAAGAGAGAGAGAGAGAGAGAGAGAGAGAGAGAGAGAGATCGAGATCATAGGTGATGTCCAAGGAAAGCATTTTGAATATAGACGCAAATCGGGGTTAAAGGAAAGAGTAAAAAGAGAATACGAATTTTGAAGAAAAGTCATTACGGCTTTTCACAAGATAGAAAAGAAGTATACTCATAGAGATTCTGTTTTATACACATTTTGGTCCTGCGCTGAGTAAAAGAAATGATGAAAAACCAAATGCTTGTTTTTATTTATTAAAGATCGATTGTTCTTTATAGAATAAAACTAGCTCACAAAAGGAAAATTAACGAGCCGCATATGTGGCGCAACGCATGATATGTACCAAATATATTGCAATGTAAAGTTTTTAGTTTTTTTTTTGTTGTTCACAAATATATATTGCATTGTAAAGTTAAAACATAAAATTCAAATAAATGATGCATGTCAGAATCGATCAACAGAATTACATACATAACGGGGACGCATATATATATATATATATATATTGTGCGTAAATGAAAGACTATAAAAGTATAAATATTCAAGATATTTTAGAAAGTTCATGGATTTATATCTTAAAACTAATTGTAGTGAGTGGTGTGATCCATAATTTTTTCTATATATATATAACTATGTTGTTACACTTTTCAATGCATGTGTACATTTACTAGTTATATTTCATAAAAGATTATGTAATTCACCGTGAAATTCAATTGGGAATATTATCTAGAACATTGATGTGATGAGTGTCAATAAAAAAAAGAAGGAGAAAAGACATATCAGATGAAAAGTCCATGCAAAGAATACTTCTGTCGTTTCAAAATATTTCCAAGCAAATAAAGGGGAAAACAAAATTATTCGGTCAAATACCTAACGAGGCCCAAAATTTGGACTCGGTTCATCTTTCAAATCTCCACACGTTCTTTGATTGTATGATTCGAATATATGATTTTTGCTACCATTAAGAAAATTTTCATTGGAAAAAGGAAGAATTTGAGACCCTTTTTGCACTGATATATAAATAGGCATATGCAGTTAGCGTTTTTGTATCATCAGGACAGAGCTAGAAGAAGAGAGTCAAATGTCCCCATGAGTTCCCTTAAACGCTTCATTGTTAATACTCTATATCACATTTATTTGATCGATTTTTGTATATAACACTGAAGTGTTTGGGGGGACTCTTGGTGCCATTCTGGCGTTGACATAGTTACCTTTTTGCATCAGTTTTATGGTTTCTTCTAAATAAGTAAGCTCTCTTAGCTAGTATCCCAAATCTTTTCATGAGTTTTCTCTCAAATGGTGTAGTCTAACCATACTGTGAATTTGTGATGATAGAACCATACACTGAATCTACAACGTTGTGAACAAATCAACTTTAGACGGAAAAATTAAACCGAACCAAACCATATTTAGATAATTCGGATTGGTTCCCGGTAAAACTTAAAACTCATTCGGTTACCATTATTACATATATTTTGGTTTTGATTTCGGTTTGGTTAAAAACAATAGTAAAACTGATCGTTTTTCCAGGTTCTTAAATTGATAGTATAATTTATTGGTTTAACTTTGGTTAGCTGGTTCAACTATGAAATTCGGAAATTAAAAATCCTAGAAACTTACTACATTAATTATCTCAATTTGGACTTTGCCTACTCCTTTTATTTCCGACACATTTCAAAACCACATTGTGGTGATAGATAAATTAACGTATATTTCAAATTTTCATTACCATTCAATCGTTCCACATGGTTTTAACTATATTATACACTGAATCCACAACTATAGGAGTCGTCAAAATAACCTTACCCAAGAAAATTAAACCGAACCATATTTAGGTGATTCTGATACACCTAAAAGCTTATTTGGTTATCCTTACTATAAATATTTTGTTTTCGGTTAGATTTGGTTAAAAAAATGCAAAAACTGATCGATTTACGGGTTTAATTGGTTATGAGATAATTTGGGATTTAAAATTGGTTAAATAGTTCAGTTATTAAATAAGAAATTAAAAAAATTCGGTTAGGTTTGGTTAAAAACTGCAAATCAGATCAGTTTTCTGGGTTTTAAAATTGATTATGAGATAATTTCTTGGTTATCTAGTTCAGCTATTAAATAAGAAATTAAAAACCAATGACAAAAATAAAAAATACTAAGAAACTAAATCCTTTGAAACATTCTACATCTAAATTTTGACTTCGCTTCCAACGTTCTTTAATCCCTTCTCCTCGACGTTTTTCGTCGTTGTCTTCCCTGAAGTCCTCCTTAACCCTGTTTATGTTGTACCCTAATTCACACGTAAATTTATGGGGACATTGTTCTTATACATGTTTTTTTCATTCATTGTGTGTTTTTCTATTCTCAATTTATCATGCTCCAAATTTAAATAGTATTGACTCTTATTCCTGTTTATGTTGTCAATATTTGTGGACCACAACATTAGATAACGTCCATTTAATTAGTAGTGCAATATTGTTCCACGATTTTTCGAACCTGTATGTTGTAATCTTGTTTGTTCACACTGAACACATGCGCATCCTCTGAGTTTGGAGAAGAACGTGGGTTCGAATCGCAGAACCGATGTAGTTTAAGGAAAATAACATGGTTGCGTCAGCTCACTGGATTTTGCGGAATAGGCCGGTAAAACCGACTCAAAGATTCAAGAGATAGAATTGACTATTGTTAGTGATCGCGGAAGGCGTGGTCGAGAAGGACGTACTAATTATCTCTTGTGTTCTCTCTATCATTTTTCAGTTCAGCTTCATATTTTGTGGTTCTTTGATAGATCATGCAACTATGCTAAGTTATGGTCCAAAAGGCCATAGCTTGTAATGGTTATTTTGCAATTTTATTAGAATACCTTTTATCCCCCAAAAAAAAATAAACTTAAAGAAAATAAACCGTTATAAAAGTCGAACATAAGAAAACATAAAGATAAGTTCTTAAAGTGATCTAACCGAACCGAATTATTAATGGAAATGGAACCGTACGTAGCTCTACCAGATTAATGGAAAGAACTCATATTCGTAGTAAAAGTTTTTTTATAGGCATCGACGTATATACCTTTACGCCATATTTAAACAAACATTAAAACATCGAAAAAGTAACATCAATTAAGACGGAATTAGGTAAAACATTATGAAATCTCGTCTTGACAGGTTGAAATCTGTAGAATGTGTCCGGGAGTTCCCCCCAAACACTTCAGTGGGTAATCATCATAAAAAAAAATGGTATTCCCAATGAAGTGCTCAGAGGAACTATATATTGCATGCATGCGTGCACATATGGGTGGAAATATGAGTGCAAGAAATTGATATATTATATATATATATAAGGTTTGAGAAGATGGAAGTATTTTCGCTTTTATAGCTAAGGGGTTAGAGGATAATCCGCAATATTCTATGAGACAGAGAAAAAGGAAAATCATAGATGATGGGCAAGGAAAGCATTTTGAATATAGACGCAAATTGGGGTTAAAGGAAAGAGTAAAGAGAATACGAATTTCGAAGAAAAGTCCTTACGGCTTTTCACAAGATAGAAAGGATGTATATGTATACACTTAGAGATTCTGTTTTATACACTATATATATATGCTCATAATAGTGCCCATGCCGGTTCTTGCTTGTCCTCACTACATTCTCCTGCTCTTTAACCTTTAATTTAGTATTTTTTTTCTTTCTTATACTCTAATATGGGGAAAATCTTATTGATGTTGATATCAAATCATCACTACAAGAAGATTCTGGAATGCAGAACCCTCAGACCATCACTCATGGATTTGGAAAGCTTTGCTGGCCCTTAGACCTCTAGAAAGAAGATTCATTCGATGCTCAATCGCCGATGGAAAGACAGCTAGCTACTGATTTGACCACTGGAATCAATTAGGGCCTCTAATTACATATGTTGGCACTGATGGTCCTCAACTAACAGGCATTCCATAGAATGCAAAAGTGTGTGACGGCTTCAGCGGTTCAGGTTGGTCTCTCCCCTCCTCTCGCACCCGTAACCAGGCTCTATCTAACCTGCGCTCAGTGCTTTTGGACTCTCCTCAGCTCAGTCTAGAGCCAAGAGAATACTCTTTTACTTGGTTCATTGATGGCTCCTCCTCAACTCAAATTTCCTCAAAACTTACTTGGGAACAGCTCAGACCAACGTGTAGTGCCAAACCATGGGCGAAAGCGATTTGGTATAAGGGTTATATTCCCAAACATGCTTTCACCTTTTGGGTTTCTCATTTGGATAGGCTACCGGTCAGGGCCAGGATTGCTTCATGGGGAATTGCCACTGTGACTACATGTTGTACTTGCAACAGAGAAATTGAAACCAGAGACCATCTCCTAATGCATTGTGAGTTTAGCTCTCCTTTGTGGCGTCTTACTCTATCTCGGCTAGGACAACCTTTGCTCACTCTCACCTCTTGGGATGATCTTATGACTTGGTTATCTTACTCGGGTCCATCAAGCTTAGCGCTAAAACGACTCACGATCCAGACCTTGATTTTCCACATTTGGAAAGAAAGAAACAACAGACTGCACAACTCAGTTTCAACGCCTCACACTATCGTCTTCAAGCAGATTGACAGGAGCATCAGAGACTCCATCCTTGCCAGAATCAACCGAAGGAAATTTCGGAATCTCCTCTCTGATTGGTTCAAGTATGAGTAATTGACTTCGACTTGAGTTTCTATCCTTCACTTGTTCTCATTTAGGCTTTTTTATTTTTATTTTGGGCCTTTTGAAACAGTTTAGCTCCGCCGAGCATTTGTAAAGAAAACATTTCCAGCTTTTAGTAAATAAAATTTACATCTTATAAAAAAATTAAAAAAAAATCATCACTACAACAAAACCCATGAGTTTTGCTA
>PKML01053664.1:0-11511 GCA_002933935.1 Eutrema yunnanense
ATTTGTTGTCTTTCCCAGCAGAAGACTGTGCATAGAATCCAGCTGAGCTTTAACTTTAGCGATCTGCGACCCATCCATGTTACCAGCCAGCTTCTTGTGCTCGAAGTCTGCGCTCTTGGTGCTACTGCTAGATGCAAAGTTTTCAATCAACACATAGGCATCCTCAGGGTACCTGGTGTGGAAATTACCATTGCTCGAAGCGTCCAGAGCCATCTGATACCTCCAATCTACTCCTCTAAAGAAGATACCCAGTAGCTGCACATCAGAGTATCCGTGATGTGGACAATCTCTCTGATACGATATGAATCTCGTCCAAGCAGCCTTGAACGCCTCATTAGGTCCTTGAGAAAATTGGGAGATTTTATTCCTCAGATCCTCAGATCGTGCATCATCGTAGAAGTTGATCAGGAAGGCTCTCTTAGTGTCCTCCCAAGTAGTTAGCGAACCAGGAGGTAACTGCCTCAGTCAGTAGGTCGCATCTCCACCTATAGAGTAGGGGAAAAGCTTGCAGAAGAGATAGTCGTAGGACACTCCATTGCTCTTGATACTAGTGACCAAGTCCTCGAACTTCTCCACATGATCCATCGGATGTTCATGAGGAAGACCATGAAAGAGATGCTGTCCCACAAGAGCAAAGTAAGCAGGCTTCACCTCAAAGTCTTTCCTCTCAAACGCAGGAGGACGAATCGCTGACCGATTTGCGAAAAATTGGCCAGGCCTGTTGTACTCACCAATCGTTCTTCCACGATTAACTACAACATTCCTCGCGTTCCCAGCGACATTCGCAACGACAACAGAAGCAAGTGGCATGACGATCCCCTCTCCATCCAGACGTTGTCCTTGCTCATTGTACAACCGACCCTCTTGGTCTCTGTAAGCACCAGCTGCATCACGAACCAATTGATTGTTGTTCATCTTAGCTGATTTCTTTGCTTTCTTGTTTGTGCGTTCCACAAGTGCTAGTTGTTCCAGTGATAGATCAACTAGCTCCGCGTTCTTGTTGCTTCTGGTTTCTCGATTAGGCATGCACCTGAAAACAAAAATTAAGAACGTAAGTAACTGAAATATACGTCGGGTATCGACCGATACTCAAGGGTATCGATCGATACTCGGGCGATTTAGTCGAATTTTTTTAAGCTAAAATCTAATGGCGAATTGAGTCCCCGGCAACGGCGCCAAATTTGATATGCTCAAATTAATACCCTAACAGATACTAAAGCAGTAATTGTAGTATAGCTAGGGATCGAACCACAAAGACTCAAAGAGACACACAATAGATTATATAGATCCAAAATACGCTAAATCAAAAGATGTAAACGAAAACCAGTATGCAATTAAATGTGCTGTAAATCAATGGAGGAAAATATATGCCCATAGTTTTTGTCAGGAAATCAATGAATGCAGCTAAATTAACTAACATGATTCAGATTACGCACGGTTTTTGAACTCAAATCACTAAAATATAGCTAACCAACTCTCGTTGCGAAAACTATCTAAATCCTAGGAATTCCAAATCTCTTTGCGAATCTTAAAGTCTAAATCAGCTTTAAAGTTCAGGTTTGATATGTTCACAAATCAATTAAACCAAATCTCTTTGCGAATAATCAATTTGCTCACCTAAGGTTCTATCAGGTAATTAATCGCACTCTCGTGCCTAATCAATTATCCTAAGATCTAAGTTTCAGATTCGTCAACCTAGAATTAGCTTTGAGAACAACCTATGGTGAAGAACTAATCCAGATAGTGAATCCTAAACAGATAATTAACCTAGCATTCAAAGAAATCCTTTTGTGAGAAAACCCTAAACCTAAAGTGGATCTACTCAGAAATGGTGAATGAAACAATCAACATAACTGAATAAATCATCAATAAAATAATCAGAAAGGTTTTGAGATCTCGGACGAAGGGAGATTCAGAATTGTCTCTCTAAAACCAAAGTAAAATCAAAGTATAGAAAAATAAAGCTCACAAAAATAAAGCATAGCCTAAACAGGTGGCTGAAAACCTAATTTATAAGCTAAAACACGTTCTGGGCCATCTTGTAAATATCAAAGTCTTCTAGGCCAATTCTGCAATTCTTCAACTCTTCAATAAGTCGCGATCCTTCTGTTTCCTCGACGGGTATCGATCGATACTAGGCAGTATCGATCGATACTCAGGTGATTTTGATGTCTCAGCTACACGGATCTCTGCTTCGCTCCAGAATGTTTCAGAAAGCTCCAATATTTCCAATTATGCTCCAAACGTGCTATAACCTGTAAAAGACTTTAAAAGACTACAAAACACTAGAAAGACTCTATAAAAAGGACTTATATCATGGCCTAAAAGGGGTAAAAACCATGATATATCAAAAGTAAGGTCTCTAAACGACCTGGATATTTGGTTAAAAAACTGCCTTTGATCTATAAATCAGCCTCTAAATGGCAAAAATTATCATAAAAAGCACTAAAAAAGAAGAACTTTTAAAGAAAAATCAAAATAATTAAAGCCTCCTCAAAGGAGCATAAGTTCAAATCAAAAAGCCCATCGGGGCATAATGAGTTCAACAACAAACAGAAATGGGTTTAAAAACCTCCCCAGGCACTAAGTTCGAAGAACAACAAAATATAAAAAGGGTAAAGGAGTCTTTAGCAGGCAGGTTCAGCTGGTTTATCCTCTGGGACAGGGTGATTCAAGGGCAGCGGGAACTCCTTCCTAAGCTCCTGAGAACCAAGGTCCAGCTGATCACTTAATTGTGCACTTGGCCCAGCAGGCAGCGTAACCGAATCATCGGATACCTACAGAATGTCAAGTTTACCCAGGGAGAAATCTGATACCTGGACGATGGCAAGCTCCGCGTCCAACCTCAGCTTCTCAACCTGAATACTCTTCTTTTTAGCCTCAAAATCGTTGATGGTCTGGTTGATAATATCATCGAGAATAAGGATATTGGATTTACACTACATAACCTGATAGTCTCGGTGTCGACCTCGATCTTCTTCTTCTCTCATTTATCCTTTATCCCCAAAAGAATGGCGCGATATTGCTTGGATATCTCCTTCATCGCAGCCTTTTCAACCTTCTTTGTTGGGCCCAAATTCCACACCTAAGAAACCTCGTAAAACAAGCACGCGATCTGGGAAGGAGCCGAGCATGCAGGAAAGGGGGAGACTGCTGGAAAGGGAAGCTCACATCAAGCTAGTCAAACACATTAAATGCATTCAACCCCATAATCAAGCTGAGCATTTACTCGAGGATCACAAATTCAATTCCACGCATTGAAGGAGTTGGAGACGTTTTTGTGTAATTTTAAACTTGTATAAATTTGAACATCAACTACAATGTAAAGGATCGGATTCTTGGCTAAAATAATATAGACAACTTTCTCTTTCTAATTTTTCAAGTTACTCTCTAAAAACATACGACCTGAAAAGCTGAGAATCGAGGTTGTGAGATTCTGCTCTCACAATTTGGCGCCGTCTGTGGGGAAGAGCAAAAACAACTTCCTCTTTGTAACCTACGAAACTAGTCACTCCAAAGAAGACAATGGCGGACACAACAAGTGCGGCGGTTACTACATCATCCGGAGTCATAAGCACCTCCATTCCTCTAACCCAGTCCGCCGACATCGCTCCAACAGACCTGGATGGAACAACAAACGTTCCCATTACCACCTCGGGAGTAAACGTCTCGACTGGAATCGACGATATCGTCGACCCCTCGGGACCTGCAACCTTGAACCAATCGACTCCGGATCAAATAGCTGAGATCCGGAACCTGATATCATGCCTTATAGAGCAGAATCGCTCAATGGCAGCACGCCAGGATGACCTAGAAAGAACAAATCGGGCAGGCACCTCCGGGTTGCTCGCCCTCCCACCTGGGACACAATCTTTTTTTGCCCCTCGGTAGGGAGTGTTGAGCCCAAATTTCACACCTAAAGCCCAGCTTGATTAAGCACGCTCAATAACGAAGGCTCAGCCCACGACGAGGTCTCACGAGGCTGTTTACGAGTTAAGGTAAGAAATGCACAAGTTAAAACGAGCATGCTGGAAACAGCGAGCTCGCTGGAAAGGAAGTGAGCTCGCAGGAAGACATCAGTACGAGCTCGACCAAAGTTCAAGCATGGTCAAACATAATTACTTCACCTCCAAGAATCAAGCCTTGCATTTAAAGACAAGATTACGAATTCAATTCCATGTTTTAAATTAAGATGTAGACGTTTATATTTTCAAGAGCTTGTATAAATTAGAACGAAAGAGTCATTGTAAATGGACCGAGTTCTCGACTAAGAAATATAATACATATTTTTCTCTTGATTTTCTAAATTACTCTCAAGAACATACGACCTGAAAAGTCAGGAATTGAGGTTGTGAGATTCTGCTCTCACAATTTGGCGCCGTCTGTGGGGAAGAGCAAAACAACTTCCTCTTTGTAACCTACGAAACTAACCACTCAAAAGAAGACGATGGCAGATACAACAAGTACGGCGGTCTCTACATCATATGGAGTCATAAACACCTCCATTCCCATGACCCAACCCGCCAACGCCATTTCAGCAGACCTGGACGGAACAACAAGTGCTTCCATTACCACCTCGGGAGCAAGCATCTCGACCGGGATCAACAACACTGTCGACCCCTCGGGACCTGCGGCCTTGAACCAATCGGCTCCGGATCAAATAGCTGAGATCCGGAACCTAATATCGTGCCTCATAGAGCAGAATTGCTCAATGGCAGCACGCCATGATGACCTCGAAAGAGAAAATCGGGCAGGCACCTCTAGGAGGCTCGCTCTCCCACCTGGGGCACAATCCTTTTTTACCCCGGGGCAGGGAGGATTGCCGTTCCCACCTCCACCGGTGACAAAACTAAACTTTTCCGATATCAACGCCTCAACCAGCAGGATGGTCGGCTCAGCCACCGCATCACGGTTCAGTTCGATGATATCGGATCCCATATTCACTCCCTCCACGATCCAGGCTACGGAAGGGGAGGTTACGCCAATCGCGACCCTACCAGGAGTAGATCCGATCTCGGATCTACTAACCGACCAAACACGCTCCGGGAACATAAACGAGGTCCAACCTGCCGGAGAATCCCTACTCTGCTTCCCGAGCAATAACGAAAATCACTTGGGATCCGGCAACTCACATGGGTTCGAATCAATCAAGAAGTATTCCGAAGAAACGAACGCCGAGCTACAGCGAATGAGATCGCAGGTCCACGCCGCTCTAAGCTCAGCACCTGAGATAGACAGGGTAATTGACGAGGTCAACCAGACCCCGTTCACTTCACGAATCGCGAGCCCGCAGCTCGGCGATGTCGGCAACATCCGATTTCCTAGATATAATAGAGAAACCGACCCCAAGGCATTTTTGAGAAGTTTCAAATTCGCCTTTTCGAGGGTGCGGCTACTCGGAGGCGACCTCGAGTCAGCTTGCTGCCGTTTTTTCACCGAAAATCTAACAGATTCGGCCCTAGATGTTCACCTCCCTGAAACCGAACTCAATTGACAACTTCATGCAACTTCAAGCTGCATTCTTGAAACAATATTCGGTATTCATCCAAATCGAGACCTCGGAGGCTGATTTGTGGGTTCTCACTCAAAAGCCAGGCGATTCACTTTGGACGTATATTGACAGCTTTAAAGCCATCCAAAAATCGCCGATCTACATAACCCAACGGCCTTGAAAGCCCTCCAAAACGGATTGTTAAAATCCTCGAAATTCTTTGAGGAGCTCACAGTTCGGGAGCCGGTATCACTAGATGATGCCTTACATCGCGCTTCGCGCTGGATTATCCTCGAAGAAGCAAGTGCACCCCAGCCAAGGCAGCATGCGCTTGCAACCTCAGTTAAGCAATCTCAGACAACCAACTCCCAAGGATCTAGAAAATCCGGGAGAAAGGAGTCCCAAGATCAAAAACAAAGCCAGAGAATACACTCATACTCAGTGGAAAGCCCACCTCGTAATAGATTCAAGCCTTACGATCCAAGCAAGTGGTGCGATTTCCACAAGATCAAAGGCCACTCCACGGAGGAGTGCCACGAGGTGAAGATTCAGATTACGCACGGTTCTTGAACTTAAATCACTAAAATATAGCTAACCAACTCTCGTTGCGAAAACTATCTAAATCTAAATCCTAGGAATTCCAAATCTCTTTGCGAATCCTAAAGTCTAAATCAGCTTTAAAGTTCAGGTTTGATATGTTCACAAATCAATTAAACCAAATCTCTTTGCGAATAATCAATTTGCTCACCTAAGGTTCTATCAGGTAATTAATCGCACTCTCGTGCCTAATCAATTATCCTACGATCTAAGTTCCAGATTCGTCAACCTAGAATTAGCTTTGAGAACAACCTATGGTGAAGAAATAATTCAGATAATGAATCCTAAACAGATAATTAACCTAGCATTCAAAGAAATCCTTTATGAGAAAACCCTAAACCTAAAGTGGATCTACTCAAACATGATGAATGAAACAATCAACATAACTGAATAAATTATCAATAAAATAATCAGAAAAATTTTGAGATCTGATCTCGGACGAAGGGAGATTCAGACTTCTCTCTCTAAAACCAAAGTAAAATCAAAGTATAGAAAATAAATCTTAGCCTAAAAGTGGCTGTAAAATCCCTATAAATAACCTAAAACACGTTCTGGGCCTTTTCTGTAATTAATAAAGTCTTCTGGACCAAGTTGCAGGGTCTTTAAACTTGTAAAATCACGTTTTTCCCGTCTGCAGTTGGTGTCGGTCGATACTGTACAGTGTCGGTCGATACTGTACAGTGTCGATCGATAGACTGGACTGTCTTCACGAAAACTGGCATAACTTTCGATCGCACCGTTGGAATGGCCTCAAATCACTTCTAAATGAAAGCTAATCCATTGATCTGTCTTGTGTCCAAATTTGAGCTCAATCCATCGGTGGGCAGTTCTTCAACGAATGCCAAACTTCTGACATCTCTGCATGACTCTGCTCCTTTTCTCCCAAAATGCTCCAGAATCCTCCAAAAACTCCAATTAAGCTCCAAACGTGCTAAAACCTGTAAAAAACTCTAAAAGACTCTATAATAGAATAAAGACTCGATAAAACAGACTTATATCATGGCTTAAACGGGGTAAAAACCATGATATATCAACTCCCCCAGACTTAGCATTTGCTTGCCCTCAAGCAAATAGAAGACTAAACCAGAGAAAGAGGTTTGAAAACNCAAATGCAATCTCTGAATCTGTTACAGCCATTGTAGCACTAGGTGCCTACCCATAAGCAGTAGTTGCCCTTGAATGTGCATCAAATCCTAAGACAAGCCTATCTAATCTCACTTCTTAGTCTAAAGCACTCAAATCCCTTCTAAGGAGCCAGCCCTTTTTGAATCCCTCTCTTTTCTTCATGCTGTGAAGAAATTTTCCCTATCCCCCTGACTGGCGAGGCTTCTTCTAAACGAGTGGAGTTCAGTTAGACTGCCCCTTCTTTCTCGTGCTCTCCGTCCAAGCGAGCTAACTCCTGATCTCCTGTTGTAAAGATCTCCAGACCAAGGCTACTCTTACCAGTTGACATCCATCCCGTTGCATTCCCAGCGGTTTGAGTTCTATTGGATGGGGTTCTATACGAGCGTTCCATACCGTCTCTTGGGATCAAACTGAATGAAGTTGGACTCCCTTCAAGAGATAGATTTCTTTCCACGATAATATCTATATTTTCTTAAGAAAGAAGACTAGAATATCATTGGGAGTGCACTTAAGCCAATTGGAGTACTAGGCCTTCTGTTCCAGTGACAGTTATAGAAAAAAGCGAAGCCCTCCACTCATAAGTAATAAGTAATTGAATTCCTTACCAGTCCGTCCTACCAGCTCTTCTGTCTTCCTGAGCTAACGATACGGATGTTCAAGCTTTGCCAGAAGCCTTTTGCAGAGAGAAAGTTCGAAGATCAGGCAGGATTGGATTGAAAATCAATCTCCTCAGCATTCAATTCAAGTGGGTCTATCGATACAAGTGGTAAGACCGATAATTCAGCATCCAAGACCTGGCCGATGTCTACTTCAAATTCAAGTGCCACTTATCTTAACACAACTCGGGCTAATCGACTCCCAGCCTATCCCGACCTGGTCCTTTCGAACCAGTCTTTATCAACCTGGTGAAAGCAATCAAGCAGGACTTACCTCCTGGGAGCCTCCTTCCTTCTATTCCGAAACCTAGAAGGAGAACTCCCAGCTCTTGAGCTGATTGAATGATTTTTGTTCACTGCTAAGCTAATCCTTCTGTCCTACTTTACTCTATTATGAGACCTCACCCTAGGCTAGGGAGCTGGTTTAAGCCATGCCCTTATTTGACTCCCAAGACCGGATACATAGCTCTTCTGAGCGGGTCAAATTCAAATACAATGAGTGCTTAGGGAAAGTAAGAAAGAAAGACATAAAGCGGAATCCGGTAATCCTACTGCTACTAAGACTACTCCGTCTTAGGGCTAGGAGTTCAAGCGCGGCGTAACGGGGGTTGTCAGCGTAACAGCTGGTGCTCTAATCTGAGCTGAGAAATAGGAACTGCACTTCTACTTTATTTATTTACTATATTCCCCCCTCTCTAACCCAAGTCCTAGAAGTGAATGAGGAATGAAAGAACTTCTGCTTCCGCAATGAGACGCTAAAGTCGAAATCACAATGCTTCTCTTATTCAGTAGTTCAATCTTACTTTCTTACCCCGCCGGGGAAGCGTTGAATGAATGTGTAATGATGTCCATCAGGGGAGATCTTGACCAATGGCCGCGCGATGTCCGAGTTCCTGTTGTGTTAAGCATGAGACTGTCCGAGGTGGTTTGTCTCAACCAATAGGAATACAGCTAAGGCCCAATAGGAATACAGCTAAGGCGCTAGCGTAGCAAGCCCTACCTATTCCTCCTAACAACTAATACAGATTCTAAACTAGCACAGAGAGACATTGCTGCGCTTCATGAAGGAGTATACTGAGAGGTTGCTGCGCTAGGAGTATAGATTTAACTGAGAAGTAGAGCACTTGCTTCGCTAGAGGTGTACTGAAAGGAATACCGAGATTGCTGCGCTAGGGAGTGAGAGAAGTACCGAGAGAACAGAGCTAACAAGAGTTTCCCCCAAAAAACCAATACATATTAGAAACTGAGCCCTAGCGAAGCAAGTGCTGCACAGAACTTACCTTAGTGTGTTGGATTCTACTTCCCTGCTTTTCTTAAGATTACTCCTAAGCTATCTATGAATTCCCTGCCCTGTCTTAAGAACCTGACTCAAAAGAGAAAAGAAGACCGGACTAAAAGAGAGATCACTTTCGACGATTGAACTGCACTTTGATATCCAGATTGGAACTGGATTTGAACGTCTTTGGATCCTGCTTAGAGCCGGCTCTCACTACACTTTAACATTTCATATCAGAAACGTCGACTTGCACTTTTTTTTTATATCTAATTGATTTTTCAGGAATCCTTGCTCCTGCCTTGGCTCATATTCACATGGGCCACTCATAAGAATAAGACGAAAACCCCCTACCTAAAACACAACTAATTGAGAGACTCAGAATATCAGTGCGTTGGGTAAATGCAGGAGAATCTTACCGAACGAGTTTCAAACCAGTCCTCTTCGCTTCCCTTAGGGAAAAGGGCCTTGTCGGCCACCGCTTGCTGACGACGGAACGCATCGTCAATTAAAAGTTCCTTTAGGGATGGCTGTGTAGTATACCTCCTTGTCAATGTATGAGAATGAGATGCGCTTGCTGGGTGTGTCCATAATGGCACCAACCGTAGCCATGAACGGTCTTCCGAGAATCAACTGCGTACGAGATTTTGCATTCATCTCTACAACCTGAAAACCAGTAGGAACCAGGCAGTCTCCTATTGTGATCATCAAATCAGCGATTGCCCCATATGGAAGAGCGGTGGAATCGTTTGCGAACGTGATAGATGTCATTGGAGGTTGAATGTCAGCTCCCAATCTCTCTGCAATTGCCCTAGACATGACATTGACGCAGGCTCCTAAGTCAACGAGAGACTCTTTGAATTCAACTCCAGAGATAGAGCATGGAACTGAGAATATCCCTGGGTCTTCCCTCTTAGTCAACTGTCTCAGTGGAGGTGTTGCACCTCTAGCCTTAATGAAGAGTGCCTTGATCTCTTCCTCAGTTTCTCTGCAATCCTTGAAGTGACTTAGCAGAGGACGGGACTCTAGAACTTCTTCAAAAGTGAATGAGTGGGAAATCCTCCTTACCATCTTCTCAAAGCCACGCAGCTGCTTTCGAGAAATAGGGTTCATGAGATGTTTAGGAGTAGGATTTGACTCCTTAATCTTATGCGCACGTTTCTCAGTTCGTTCCTTAGCTCTCTCTCTGCCTGATACTCTGCTTCCTGGTCTTCCCAAAATTGGGTGATATTGATTTTATGTATCGGCTTTTCAGAATGGTGTCGATCGATGCTTGGTGAGTGTCGATCGATACTGGCTTTTTGCTTCGACTTTTCTTTGGGTGAGCATCGATCGATACAGACAGGGTATCGATCGATACTTCTGTAATCGAACACTGATGCAGCAAATTCAAGCTTGCGATCATCAAATCTCTCAGATTCTTCAGCACTGCTCCTGGTTATCACATTGACATACTGATTCGTCTGGGCCATCTTTCCTTTGATAGCAGCAGAAGTTTGAGCTACATGAGTTTCCAGCATCTTCTGATGAGTATCAAGAGCATCGATTCTTCCACTCATATGGTCAATCTTCCCATTGAGATCAGTGTACAGATTGTCAATCTTCCCATTGAAATCCACTTGCAGTTTTTGCTGTCCTTGAAGAATCTGCTCAAGCATGGATTCCATCTTATTATCCGTAGACTTTGGAGGGATGGGCTGGTACGAAGAGTTCCCGAAATTGCGAGTGTTGTTGTTGAAGTTCCGGTTGTTATTGTACCCAAATTGCTGACCCTGAAATCCAGAACCACCAACATAGTTAACATCTTCTACTTCATTCTCAGCAGCAATGTGGACGGCTTTTGTTGTCTTTCCCAGCAGAAGACTGTGGATAGAATCCAGCTGCGCTTTAACTTCAGCGATCTGCGACCCATCCATGTTACCAGCCAGCTTCTTGCGCTCGAAGTCTGCGCTCTTGGTGCTACTGCTAGATGCAAAGTTTTCAATCCACACATAGGCATCCTCAGGGTACCTGGTGTTGAAATTACCATTGCTCGAAGCGCCCATAGCCATCTGATACCTCCAATCTACTCCTCTAAAGAAGATACCCAGCAGATGCACATCAGAGTATCCGTGATGTGGACAATCTCTCTGATACGATATGAATCTCGTCCAAGAAAATTGGGAGATTTTATTCCTCAGATCCTCAGATCGTGCATCATCATAGAAGTTGATCAGGAAGGCTCTCTTAGTGTCCTCCCAAGTATTTAGCGAACCAGGAGGTAGCTGCCTCAGCCAGTAGGTCGCATCTCCACCTAGAGAGTAGGGGAAGAGCTTGCAGAAGAGATAGTCGTAGGACACTCCATTGCTCTTGATGCTAGTGACCAAGTC